>CABHPH010156588.1:0-42898 GCA_902168325.1 Peromyscus nudipes
AATCTGCATTTCTCCAAAATATTTTCTTCAGCTACAGTTGTAAGCTGTATTATCTGACAAGCGTCACCAAATCCCCTGCACCCTAGAGAATCACTAGGCTATCTGGAATGCAGCCTGCATAAGACAGAACCCATCTTTCACAATTTTATGTCATACTTGTTTGACCTGGTTGCTCCTTTACACCATGGGGCTGGTAATCTAGTGGCTGCTTCTTAGGTAGCGGTACACAATGTGGACCATGTTCCTGAAGCCCAGGTGCTGGGAAATTCAGTGTGGAAATACAGTACATGGAAGAAGGCTAGGAGACTGTGTGGTAAATCTTTCCTACATGGTCTTAAGGAAATTACTAAGTTCACAAAATGCTAAATGGGAAGAAGAAAGAAGGGGTGTTTCCTCTCATCTGGGTCTGGCATATGTAGCAGGGTTGAAATTTTACATGCTTCAAGGCAGATATGTCAAAATCTGTACTTACTGTTCTATGAGTGTTCTAAATATCTTCATGAGTCTTCCCAACCAGGCAGGTAGAAAAGGAATGGAAGCCTCTCAGACTTACATTATCTAAACCCCTTTGTTGCTGTCCTTCAAAACATTTCAAAAGAGACTAAAGAAAATGTGCAGCCTATTCAAATCCAGAATCTTACTCCATTATTTCAGCTTCATTCCCCTTCATCAATGCCATCATCCCTGTGAAAGTGAAGAAACTTCTGTCTTCCTCAGGCAGTTTTTTTTTTGGGGGGGGGGGCGGAGATTGAACAAGGCTGAAGTTGCGTGTACCATAATCTTCATTCCCACTGTGGCCATGAGAGAATGATAGGAGTTTTCAAGTTGGAATTTAGCAGGAAGTCAAAGGCGGTAGTGCCTGCAGATGTGCTGCCCTGTGAGGGGGTGGAAACAGAAGAACAAGACTGGCACTCTACACTCTGTTGCTTACTAGCTCGTCAGTGAGAGATCTGTGCCTCTTGAATGAGCTCTAGCCTTCCTCATAGAACCCATAATGACATGGTCACAGCAGTCAAGCTGGGCCCAGTGTCCTGTCCCTGAATCTTCAACACTGTGAGGTACGCGGTCTTCTTTTCCTTAGTTTTACACCCTTGAATTTTTTGTTATCATGATGGAAAGTGGCACAACCATGGTCACCTTCTAAGCTTTTCTTGTTTTCCCTCATCTAGGGTAATAGTGGACAGCTGGCATTGGAAACTACCATTCAGTATTGTTCCACATTAGCAGTTCCTTTTTATCAAACTATGTACTGAGGAGAACCATGTTGTTCCCATCCTTTTTCCACTCTGTTTATGGCATCTATGTCCTCTTTCACAGATGATACAAAACCTCAGGCATAGGTCTTTCTTCCATCAAGCACCTGTGTTGAACGTTCTCACCTATGCTCTTGGCTATACATCCTGTCTCTGAAGGAAGTTCTATGGCAGTTCTCTGACCCTCAACATAGCCTTTTCCTTCTGTTTCCAGTAGTTGGTGTAAGATTTTGGAGGATTTTATTACATTAAGAATCCGGACAGAAAAGCAGAGTAATTTTCCTGCTCATCTTTTCATCTCAGGATGCCCTGGACAGAACCTACTGCAAGAGAGAGCCATCTAAGTCCATATATATATATATATATGGGGGGGGGCTTCTCTCAGCAGCTTCCAACCAATGTGCAATACAACTTGAGAAGAAAGAACCATGTCCCCTAAGGAGGCTGTGGCAGGCCTTTTCTTTTGCTGGGCCACCGACCAGCTTCCAAATGCTCGGCCTTAGTGTAGGTAGGCTCATTTCTTGCTAGTGCTTATGACTTAACCTGTTTTTCTTCATCTACATTTTGCCTTGGAGCTTTTTACCTTTCTTTCTGTCTGTATATCTTACTTTGCTGTTGTCTCCATGGCTGGCTGGTGGTGCCTGGCTTCTGGCTCTGGGTGTGTCCCTCTCTTTCTCCCTCTTGCTCTCCTCCTTCCTCAAGCCTAGGTTTCTCCTACTAAGTATTTTTTCTGCCCATTAACCCTGCCTATCCCTTTCCTGCTCAACTTGTAAGGTGCCTTAGGTGGGCAAGTTGAAACTAATGCAACACATCTTTACATAATCAAACAAATGCAGCACAAATAAACAAGACACATCTTTATATTGTTAACAAAGGCAGCAGAAACAAATGTAACACACCTTCACATACTTAAAGTAACATAGGCAACATAAATGTAATACATCTTGGCCTAGTTAAAGTAATACTCCACAACAGTGGACTGTTCCTAACTTACTAGGTTAGTCTATATTGTTTTGATACCAAATCAAGACCTTGATGTCTAAACTTTGGCATCACTTCTTATCTTCCAAGTACCTTCCCTAATCAAAAGACAAGAATTTAAGCCTCCTAGTTAAGACATTCTTCCAATTACTTTCCTACTGCAGCATTTGCTTTTATGCCTTCTTTTTAACTGGTGGCTATAATATTTAGGAGTTCAGTTGAATTTTACTTATTCATTTGTTCAGTAAAGTTTTTCCTTACACAAATAATTTCATGAAAACTATAGAAAATGGGGTCTGGAGAGAAGTCACAGCACTTAAGAGCACTTGCTCTTCTTGCAAAGGACACGGGGTCAATTCCCAGCAACCCACATGGTGGCTCACAGCCATCCCAAATGCCATGGGATCTGACACTCTCTTCTGACTTCTGTGGGCACTAGGCAAACATGTAGTGTACATGAATACATGCAGGTAAAACATTCACACCCATAAACATAGAAATAAATCTTTAAAAGTAGAAAACACAGATCCTTCAGATGTCGTTAGTCAATTTCCAAAACACACATTCAATACAAAGTAATAGGGTGTTATCTTCTTAAAGTTCAGTTTCATAGATTACATCTGAATTGATGTCTATGTTTATTTTTTTTCATCAGAATCTTTTTATAGTGACTGAAAAGAATCTCTCCTACTTTAAATGGACCTGGGCTAATGTATCTGCTTTTACTCTCTATGGCAGGCAGGGAGTATGTCTTTTCTGAAAGAATTCACTATATGATCATTTCATTGCTGACTCTTATAACAAAACATTATCATCATCATCCTGTTCTGTTGACAGTCTCATAGTCAGATTCCTCTTAAAAACAGGGGCTTTTTTTCCTTTTGTGATTTTAGGGTTTGGATATGAATTGTCCTTTATAACCTCATGATTAGGACATTTGATCTTCTCCAGTGTTGGATGGTCTGGACATTTAAGAGGTAAAGCCTATCCAGAGAAAGAAAGTTACTTGGGTGACCCCTTGACAGTATGTGATCATTGGCCATGGCTTGTCTCACTGTCTGTATTATGTTAGCAAAAAGTGAGGAAAACAGCTGCCACAAGCTCATGCTGTCAAGATATTCTGCCCAAACTCATGAAGGCAAGCAAGCAGGCTGGACCAAAATAAATCCTGGACGCGTTCACTTACTTCTGCCATATTCAGTGTCACTGATGAGGAGAGTACAGGTAACAGGCTTTGCTTTTTACTATCTGTACTTTTATTTGTTTTTTATTTCTAGCTTGAATAGGATGAATGTGATAATTTGGGACTTAGGTTCTCACTACTCTTATAAGACAAATGTACTCACACCACATTAGCGATCCATTTTTGTTTTTTGTTTGTTTTTGTTTTGTTTTTCCAGCTCTTGATAAAACTCTGTACACAGTAGGTTATCTTAATAGGCCTTATAGAAAAAATAGATAATTACTTTGCATTCTTCTAAATCTTAATTCTTTGTAAATGAAAAAAAGTTATAACTTATTCTTGTACTGATAATGAATTTGATGTTCTTTTTATACATAAGCTTTTCTATAAAATGAGTGATAGGATCGTCACTAGGAAGAGGCACGTTGGAGGCATTCCGCCTGGGATTCATTTCCCCAATCTATGGCTATTGGACTGTCACTCTGGTACCACTAGTAATGCCTCTGAGATCATCATCTTGACATTGCCATCAACACTTACTACTCGGCAGAAGTGAATAAAGATGGCAGAGGATGATGAATGTAAAGAATCCGGTTCAGCATAAGCTCTCTATGGACAGGTATCTAATTGTTTGTCAAATACAGTTTGTAGCAACTAATTAAGATGGTGTTATCAACAATATCATGTAAATCAATCACAACAAATTAAAATGGTGAGATACTTTGGTCACTTCATGTCTGTTAATGGCCACAAACCAAGCTGTGGAAGCTAAGAACTAATTGCATATGAGGAAAAATCCATTATTCTCGGGTCTGGGTGACTTTTTACAGTGTCTCCTGGAACAGATTTCCTACCTAATAGACAGTGCTTTCTTACACATTTCTTTGACATAGTGTTCTACATATAACCACTGTCTATCAACCAGATTTGGTAAGAAATCTGAATCTCACACTGAAGAAAATAATCAGAAGCATAAAAGTAAATGGAAATATAAATATTCCTCCAGCCAACTTGACAGTAGATGCGAATGAAGTCAGGTTTAACCTAACTCATTAATATAAAGGAAAATTAGTCCCTTTCATTTTTTTTCTTTTTTTCCTCTCCATGGTTTTGAATCAAAGTTAGTTATTTAGAATTTTGTACAATGTACATTTTTTTTCTAGTTTGTTTCAACAGTTAATGACCTCTACTGGCCTGAAATGTATTATAAGACAGAGTTTGCTAAAATGGGCAACAAATTGATTTCATCCTTGTAGTGACAGTTAAGACTCATTTTTCTCTCATTCAGAGTTCACTTCCTGTGTTTTCCATATGTGTATATTCTTTTTTGTTCCTCATGCTCTTCTCTGCTGTATTCATATTTACGTACAATAAGTGTAAACAGCACATAATAGAATGAAAAAATACAATAATGAACAGTAATTTCCTGGCTCGCTCTCTCTGTCAAGGCTACTAAGTGTGTTCTGCACTACACATTCTATTTATACAGAATACTTTACTGCCTACAAAAGGAACATTGGCAGGAATACATAAAGTATACTGTACATGCATACACACATGTGCAAACACATATGTACCCAAGTCTAAAAAAAATGTTTCTTAAGGCAATGTTTCTCAATATTCATTCAATTAACAACCAGTTTTTTTAGTATTTCTCTGTTAAGCAATGTGATAAGCAATGATGAGCTTGTTGAAAAAAAAGTATGATTGCTCCTTTCTTGAGAGCTACTAGCTACCAAACCACCTATAACTGCCAGCTACCATTGCTGAAAATTCTGGCTATTTTATAACTTATGGCTTTTCCATTCAAAGCTTGGTTTTGAGAGTTTTCTCTGCAACTTGGTTCTACTCAAATCCTCTCATTGTGGGTTAGCAGAGCACTATTTTATTGAGCATGTTAACGACATTTCATTCTCTGTTTCCAGACTTCATCAGTTCACCAAATCTCCCTGCTTCTCTTTGTACGTGTGCTGCAAGACCACTTTCCTGGTCTGTATTGGGATGTGTGGTGTTTGCTCCTGTCTTATGGAATAAGCAAATGGACCCTCTCCATTGGGCTACATTTTAATTTTTATTTCAGTGTTAATTCCACCAGCCTTTCCCTGTTTCCTTCTAGTCTGTCTTCTCCCTCTTTTGTAGCCACTATATATTTCAGAACTTGATTATTTTATTTTTAAACATCCTAAAATATCACTGTGAGTTGTTCTATTTAAATGAAAGTTGTCATGAATTATCAATAAAGAATTAGTTTTTCAAAATGAATCAGAAAATATTCTTCAGATCTGCAATGAGAAGAGACCCTAATAAAAATTCTTTACATTTATAAGGCTTCACTGAGAAAAAAGGAAACCAAAATAATTTGACACCATTTTAAGCATATATTTTCTTAAGCATATTTAACTCACAAAGATACAGAATATTGTCGAAACATTTCTCCTTTCTTAAAGATAGGAATCTCAAATTAATAACTGTAAAAAAGTAAGGAGTTTAAGTTTTCTCTGTGATCCAAGATGCTTCCAAGATGTTGATGACTGATACATATTTGGATTTGGCTCTTAAGTTTAAATGACAAAGTTAACACCTTTTTCCTGTGCTGTCGCTGTTTCCTCATGACACAGTGCTGTGAAGGATGTTGTTCAGGATGATGCTCATATTTGCAAGTTTTCACTGTTATTTTACTATCAGCTCTGTTTAGTGGAAGGCTCTCTAAGGGACGTGAATCCATTGCAAAGAACACAGGATACATAGGGAAGAATACCAAGCTAGTGTTTTAAGTGTTTTTCTCAGGTATGCTTTAAGCCAAGACCTTGTTGAAAATTAATTTCCTGGGTTTTCATTCTCATGGTTCTTCCATGTTTTGTTGTTTTTTTCTTATGTTAGCTTCATTTACTGTTGTGGTCATGAACCAACATGTCAATATTTCATGAAATCATATATCACATAATAACCCTGCATTCGTAGTGTGTGGCATGTGTTCCTTTTTTTACACTTTTCCACTAGCTCCCTACATGGTGTGGTCTTGTCAGCAGATCCTTGACATTCTGCCTCTGTGGGTCACTCTGTACCATCCAAGCACAATTCAGCTAATCAGGGCCTCCTGAGAATTTTCACACTAACCATTCTGGGCTTTATGGGAGAGCTCCCTTTGGATTATTATCATTCACAAATTGGAAGGCTCAGCTGGATTAATAACATTTTAATTATCAGGTTAATAATGCTCATACCTCAACATCAGTGCAGTGGTCAGAATCTTAGGACAGATGTGTAGTTTTTACATGTGAAACACTTGTAGAAATCTCAGATTGTGAAAAGGTGCAAATTATTCTAACATTTACATCAACTATAAAACAAAAGATATGAACATATTTCATATTGATGAGTGACCATTAGAGAATTTAACAAATAAATCATTTTTTTTTTTGGTTTGGGATCTACTAATTTTTACATTGTTGCTGATATGGTTCTTTCATCAGTGGAGAGTGCAGTTATTGAAAAACTGACACAGGTAACTTTTGTCTATAGACTTGAATGTTTCTGAAATTCTTTCTTAACTATGCATTTTTTTGTAGCATGATATCCTGTATGATTATAAAGCAGTGCTTCTCAACCATCCTAATGCTGCAACCCTTTAATACAGCACTTCATGTTGTGGTGACCCCCAACCATAAAACTGTTTTTGTTGCTACTTCATAACTGTAATTTTGCAACTGTTATTAATTGTAGTGTAAATATCTGATGTAATATTTCCCCCAAAGGAGTTGTGACCGACAAGGTGAGAACCACTGTTATAAAATGTCCTTTCTTTATTATGCCACTGTGTGATATAGAACAGGACAAATCTGACAAAGGTAAATTCAGGTTGCTCACAAAGATGGGGGACTGACAATGATTTGCCAGTGATGCTTAACTTTTAATATTTACAAAGCTCAAATAAAAGAGTGCACATTACTGTAATCAACTCAATATTTTATATATGTCAGCTCATCCTTTAACTACTCTACAATTAAGATTTTTATAAAAGTAAGTTGATAGGTTCACCACCATTAATGAAAGCTATTAATAGTACTTGCTTTCCTAGCTGAAGGTTAACCAGTACAAGTGCAATGGAGCAGTTAGATCCAACATGATGCAACTGCCATGATAAAAGAAACACCATGGAAGATAACTGAAAAGGAATGATATGTTACCTGAAATAAAGCTGCAGCATGATCGATACAGGAGGAAAAGCAATGTTCTATCCCAAGAGAACAGTATATGTGGGGATTAGGTATCTGGAGAGCAAGGTGATACTTAAATGGCTGAAGATACCTTTGATTTTGTCATAAAGTTAATATAGGTATGGAGGGTGACAAGACTAAACAGTTAAAATGACCATATTAGACAATAAGGATGAGGAGGTCCACAAATCCCATTATGAGCACAGAACATTGCAAGGAGCCAAAATTAGGTTTTATTTTATCTAACACCCAGTTATGATGTTCAGTTTTCCCCTGTGTTCATCTTATTACTAATGATTTAAAAATATACATGAAACTCTACATTTAAACAGAACTCACTTTTAGTGATTATGATCTTTAATTGTGATAATAAATAAATAAAAATTAATTCTATTTACAGCACTATTAGAAAAAAGGAATTTATAATTTTATTGTGACTTGTCTTTTTCACAATAGTGTCTTTCTAACATAGTGACTTGTCTTTCTAACAATCTTATGACCACATGGAAGTCACATAAATGTAGCTTGTGTGCAATAACACTCTCTGTGGTGACATCGTGTTACCCAAAATATTGTACACCCTAATAAACTTATCTGGGGTGAGAGAACATAACAGCCATAATATTAAACATAGAGGTTAGGCGGTGGTAGCACATGCCTTTAATCCTAGCATTCCAGAGGCAGAGATCCGTCTGGATCTCTGTGAGTTCAAAGCCACACTGGAAACAGCCAGGCATGGTGACTCACGCCTTTAATCCCAGGAAGTGATGGCAGGAAGCAGAAAGGTATTTAAGGTGTGAGGACCAGGAACTAGTCTGGTTAAGCTTTTAGGCTTTTGAGGAGCAGTTCAGCTGAAATCCATTTGGATGAGGACTCCGAGGCTTCCAGTCTGAGGAAAAAGAATCAGCTGAGGAATTGGCGAGGTGAGGAAGCTGTGGCTTGTTCTGTTTCTCGGATCATTCAGCGTTCACCCCAATAACTGACTCTGGGTTTGTTTTTATTAATAAGACCTTTTAAGTTTCCTGCTACAACTCTCTCCAGGGAAAGAGATGGAGGAGGAAGAAAAAGAGCTGTGTTTAGAAGTCTACTGGAATGCCATAAGAAGATGCCGTTGACTTCATGGCTTAAATCATGGAAGCACATTTGCTCACAGTCTTTGAGGCTCAGCTTAGGAGACAGAAGTGCTGCTTTTCTCTTTAGATGAGAGATAACTGTCTGTATCCTCACTCGGCTTAGTCTCTGGATCTGCCAGTCCCTGGGGTTTTTCCTCTTTTCATAAGGACAATCACCTCACTGGATAAAGCTTCTATTATTACAACCTCATTTTACCATAATCATCTTTAAAAAAAAAAAAAGCTTCATTTGAGAGCTGAGTAATACTTCATTGTGTAAATGTACCATATTTTCTTTACCCATTCTTTGGCTGAGGGGCATCTAGGTTGTTTACAGTTTCTGGCTATTATGAATAAAGCTGCTATGAACATAGTTGAGCAAGTGTTCTTGTCTTGAGCAAGAAGGGTCTTGAAGAGTTTGATTCTCAATTTTCTGACTCAGGTGTTAAAAGCAAGGCTTTATGAAATTTTCAGGGAAATGGATGAAACTACAAAAAAAAATTATGCTGAGGCAGGTGATCTAGCCACAGAAACACAAACATGGTATGGACTCACTTATAAGGGGATATTACATGTAAAGTACAGGATAACCTTGCTACAATCCACAGACTCAAAGAAGCTAAATAACAAGGAGGGCTCAGTGGGGTACACATTAATCTCCCCAGGAAGAGGAAATAGAATAGACATAGAGGATGAGAGGGGGGTGGGAATGGAAATGGTGCTGTACTGTGCTCACAGGTTGGTGCCCAGCCCAGCCGTCATCAGAGAGGCTTCATCCAGCAGCTGATGGAAACAGATGCAGACCATTAGGTGGTCCTTGGGGAATCCTGGGGAAGAGGGGAGAAAGGACTGTGGGAGCCAGAGGAGTCAAGGACACCACAAGAAAACCCACAGAATTAGCCAACCTGGACACTTAGGGGCTCACAGAGACCGAACTGACAACAAGGGAGCCTGCATGGGACTGACCTTGGTCCTCTGCACATATGTGACAGTTGTGTAGCTTGGTCTTCTTGTTGGACTCCTAACAGTGGGAGCAGGGTCTGTCTCTGACTCTTTTACTGGATTTTGGGATACTATTCCTCATACTGGGTTGTCTTTTCCAGACTTAATATGTGAGGAGGTGCCTAGTCTTAATACAACTTGATATGCCATGTTTGGTTGATATTCATGGGAGGCCTGCTCTTTTCTGAATACAAATGGAGGAAGAGTGGATGGGGGACAGAGGGGGCATGGAGGAGGAGGAAGTGGGAGGATAGGAAGTAGGGGAACCTGCAGTAGAGAATGTAATAATAATAATAATAATAATAATAATAATGAAAGATTTATTTGTGAGCACCATCATACTTGGGGTGTAGGGCTTCAACAGTGAACACAGTTTATAATAATCTGACTGCAGGTTCCACTTTCCAGTGAACTTGAAGAACCTACTGCTTGCTGAATTGTGCTTTACTGTCAAAGAAGTATATCCACAGTGGCCTGATAAAGTATTAAAGTGACATTCCTTCCCCAATTCGGTTTCTTTGTAAAGAATACATTCTTTCTTTATGCCAACTAAGGAATCATATTATAAAAATTCAGTGCATAAAACAGATATGAGCAGAGTTATCTTCTAGTAATTACCTATTGAGGAAATTTGCAAAAACAAAACAAAATACACTACTATTGTTTTCAGAAATAAGTTTTCATCGAAATATTCTTCTTGTTTTAATAAGTAATACAATTTTATTGTTATTCACAAAGCATAGAGCAATGCATGTTTGGATTGATATTCAATATTCTCAGTATCAACAATTGTAACACATAAGCAACATCTTCTTAGTTACTTCAGTCATTCACAAGTATCTAAAGATCCAAAAAGTTTCTGAAATGGAAATGTCTTCAAGTGTGAGATGTCAGCTTGGAAACTTGAATGTTGAGCATGTGTATTTAGAGTTTGTATTATCAGTAGGTTTTTTTTTTAAAAAAAATCAAACTTGATATGAAAGCCTGAGGGATGGCTTTGTTTAAAGCCAGAAGGAGAACAAACTGCCAAAAAAGAATAAGGAAGATCTAAATGCTGTGGTACTATACTGAATTCCTTGTACACAGAAATAAGTAACCATGCATGGCTTCTGACTTCATTTGGTTTATGGCTGCAAGGAAAGAAGTTAACTTTTTTTGCTTGTGTGTGTGTGTGTGTGTGTGTGTGTGTGTGTGTGTATGTGTGTGTGTGTGTGTGTGTATAAACAAATATACATATATAAATAATATATATGTATATAAACAGTAGACTCACTAGTCTGGAGGAGTGAGTGCTCATCAGTTACTGCAGAGAATACAATCCAGTGGGTTAGAACAAATGATAATATTCCATAGTACAGAGCCAGTTGATGGAAGAAACCTTATAAGCAAATTCCAAGACTGTGGTCGCTTGTGAAGGCTATGTGGAGACACAATTTTTGCCTTTCTTAGCATCCAGTAGAAAAATATCTTTCAATCTTGTCTGATAGAAAGAAGAGTCAGAGCCTTTGGAGCAAGGAAAGCTACTGGGTTATTCAGGATCATTTTTTAATTTTGCTGCTGACTCTAAAATGCGTATCAATGATGAATAACCAGAACTACTTTGATCTTATCTGTACTGTACTTGGAGTATGGAATGTCAGCAGAATTCGAAGGTCTCTCATTCAGCTGAACCTTGGGTCCACCCCCTTACACCGCCCCCCCACACACACACACAGAGCTGGTCATGAGAACTCAGGATGTACATTGGTTGGAAGATTATTGTTTTATTTGCAACAGAATTAATCACTGTTCATCCCTTTTTCTCTTCCTGGCTGCCTTCACTTCTCCCCTGTCCCTCCCTCCTTTCCTTCCTTCTTTCTCATATTAGAGGTTGAAACTAGGCTGGATCAAGCAGGTATTATACTACTAAGCTGTATCCCTAACCATGTAAGTCTTTTTATTTTAAACTAGCTATCTCTATGTTGCTTTGGTTGGAATTGAACTGCTATGTCACTAAAGCACAAATTTAACTTGTTTTCTGGCTATTCTTTATCACTTCCACTTCTTAAAACATAAGCCTTTGAGATGAATTTGTACTTGACACCATTGGATGTATGCTTATTTATTCTACGTATGCCTTCTTGCTCATTCAAAATATGAACATGTTCAGTATGACAGATCTTCAAATATTTAAAGGCTGCCATTATGTGTTCATTGAGTAGTTTTTACCTTAGTGTAAATATCACCAACTTCTCAAGCAATTCTCAGATTACAAGACATTCAGTGCTTCATCCCTCCTGGTGGTTCCTCTCAAGGACATATTCCAGAATATTAATATCTTTGTGAAGTTTGTCTCTGGATGACTTACTGTGATTTCAGGTGTGTTTTCAAGAGTGTATATACATTAGGACTAAATATGAGATTGCTTTTATAAACCTAAGAAAACATCAATGAGTGCATATCCATTTGCCTGGAAAATGTTTATCTTTATAGAAGTGTATGGTTAATACAAGAATAACTTTTTATGTGTATATGCACATATTTTAAGTAACATGAAAATAAAATTTAAAAAAACATGAAAATAGATAATATGAGAACTATAATCTTTATTTAAAAAAGCACAGTTCTCCATTTGGTAGCTATTGGGTAGCTTCATTTTTTTTAATGAAGGAAAGCTTTTCCACCATTACCTTAGCTTGGATATTATTGACTCAATACTGGAAAATTCTAATTCTTTTCCTCCTACTACATCATGCTCAAACCTGTTATTCTATGTCCAAATGGACCAAGTCACAGAACTGCTTCAGAAAGCGTTACGGTTCTCCATCACCTCCAAGGCCAAGTCTACACTCCTTATCTGACTTTCTTGATCCTGCTGGTCACCTCACACCATGCTTTCATCACTCAGACTGAATAGACTTTATACCTCCAGGAGGGGATTAGGAGAAACTAAAATAAGATAGCTGTCCATGTTACCTGGAGGGTTCCTCAAAACCTGTTCTTCTCCCCTCCTCAGGTTTTACCAGTCTCCCCATAATGGTGCCCCAGTGGGGAATTACCACAGCAATAATCACGGTTAGTACAGCCTGCAAGGGGCTTGTGTCCCCTGAGTTGTTTAAATCGATTCAAGATGGAGTTGTGTTGTTCTCCTTACCCTTGTGCTGCATAGAAATCAAACCGTAAGAATATGATCAAATATATATAAACATGAACAATAATGTATTAAGATTTACCTGCATACAACAATGTTAAATATGACCATAGTTCATACAAGTTGATAAAACATGAACATAAACATAAGATAGAACAAATACAGAGGTGTTTGGATTGTTTTTATCTTCCTATGTAAAAAATATTTTTCTGTATTATTTATAAATAACTTTTCAACTGTAAGGGTTTGATTTGTCTCATGGTTTCATATATTTAAGACTATCATGGAAGGTAATGCACATGGTGAAAATTCTTAATCCAGAGAGTTAGTGTTTGCTACTTTTCACATTTTAGAGGACCAGGAAGCTAGGAACAAAGAGGACCTGAAGCATGCCTTGACTATAGTACTCCAAGGTCAGATGCCATTGACCCACTTCTGACAGTCAGGTCCCATAAACTCCTAAAATGGTGCCTCTGGCTCTTTGCCAAGTCATTAAAGATGGAAGCCTATGAGAGACATTTATTTTGAAACTCTGACATCCATAGAATAGATCTATGCATGAATGGGGAAGGTTTTGTCTTTGAATGACTTTTTCTTGAGGATTTTTTACATGATTACTGCATTCACATCTTTTCTCCCCCACTTTCCTCCCTCCCACTCCTGTGCCCCCCACTTCCTGTCAAAACCACGAGTTCCTCCTCAATCCGGTTTGTTACATGTACACATGAATAAATGGTCATGTAGGCGCACACGCGTGCGTGCGTGCGTGCGTGCGTGCGTGCGTGCGTGTGTGTGTGTGTGTGTGTGTGTGTGTGTGTGTGTGTAAACCATACTGAACCCAATTAGTATTTCTCATATATACATGTGTTTAGGGGCTGACGACTTGGGAAGGGACAACCTATCAGGAAGCTCATCCCTGCAGAAAACTTAATCCTCATCTCTCTGTCAGCAGCCATGGACCTCCTGTCCACCTTCAGCTAGAGGTGGGGAATTAGGAGATATCCACCATCTGCATCAGCATGTCAGCTACTGTTGGCATTAGTGAATAAGTCTTATTTAGGTAGCTATATTGTTCACAGGTACAGCTTCCTATTTTATTTTATTTTATTTTTTTAATTTTCCAGAGCTGAGGATTGAACCCAGGGCCTTGTGCTTGCTAGGCAAGCGCTCTACCACTGAGCTAAATCTCCAACCCCAGCTTCCTGTTTTATATAGAAGACACTAGCAGTAGGCAGCCAGGTCCTCTGGCTCTCACAATCTCTCTGCCCCTTTTCTGCAATGTCCCCGAACCTTAGATGTATGAATTCATATTAGTTGTATAATTTGGAGCTGGACAACCTTACTCAGTCACTTATTCTCTACAATTCCACCAGTTGTGGATTTCTTTAATTGTTTCTGCCTGCTGAAAAAAGAAGTTTCTTGATGAGGGAATAATTATTTAGAATATAGTTAGAAATTATATTAGTTTAGTAAACTGGCAGTACTTGGTTCTTCTCTGTGGTCTGTGTCCCCTGCAGCCTCTCATAACCTAAATGTCCTCTAGCTGGTGACTGGGTAATGAAAATGTGGCACATATACCCAATGGAGAGCTTATAAAGCTGTAAAGAAAAATGGTACTTTGAAATTTGCAGGTAAATGGTGAGATGTGGAAAATATTATACTGAGTGAGGTAACCAGACCTAGAAAGACAAATGCTGCATATTCTTTCTCATTTGCGAATCTTGGGATTTGACTGTGTCACCTGAAGTCACCAGAGAAGCCAGGGATGTGGAATAGAGTCATGGAAGGATGGGGTGAAGGAGCCCTTGTGAGTGGTAGGGAAATGAGAGGAGTTTGGGGAATAAGTTTTATTTTCTTGACATTTGTGTGTGTTTTTGCATATTTGGTGAATGTATACCTGCCCCTCTGTGATCAGAAGAGGACATAGGATCATCTGAAGCAATGTCACCATGACTGTGATCCATGCAATATGGGTACTAGGAAGGAAATTCTGGTCCTTGGGAAGAGCAAGGAACACTCTGCTGAGCCAGATCCCCAGCCTTGACTTTTATTACAGTTTTACTTTTTTTTTTTTTTGCTTTTGTTCCCCTTTTCCTCTTTGTATGAAAACATCGAATGAGTAAAAGCAGATATGCACATGCTTGAAATTTCCATTCCTTTGTGTGCTACCCCTGACGAACATCCATAAGTGCCTGGAGGAGCTGTAGAATCCAACTTGTGCCCCCAATTTGTAATTCTTTTGTATCCTAAATGGAGTAGTACTTGGATCTGAGAAGAGACTATGCTTCCAGGAAATTCAATTTCTTCCTCATTTCTATTTCTTTTCTTCTCTATCATTTCATATTTTTCCCCCTGTGAACATTGCTTGAGTTCAATTGCAATGAAACACAATGGGAAATTACACCAAAAGGAGAAATGGCTAAGTGATTCCTGTTCTGCTTGGAGTTTATTGCTTGTTTGCCTTTGGACAGTGGCCTCTTGTGGGGACACAAGTGAGAGAGACCTTCATAGCTCATGAGTCCCAATGTGATGCTTTGACCTAATTAGTTTATTTTCACCACTGTGTAAAAAGATCCTAGAGGGAAAAAATAGACCTTTCCAGGTGTGAGCTATTACCCTGAAATAGCATTTCCCACCTGCACACGTCTGTGATCACTGTCCATTAGTAGATGTCAGAGGACACGTTGTCTTCTATCCAGGACCCACAGGACTCACAAACTCAAAAAAAGAAAAAGAATAAAAATATTGTGATATATTTGCATGGAAGAAAAATATTCTCATTTTATCTTCAAGGGAGAAAATTGTTAATAATATATCTTGCAAAGTTTAAATTATCCTGTAGAATAACAGAGCAACACAGTTGATATTAGTGTCCCTCTAGTAACTCCAGTCAACATCATGTTTTTCAAAACCTAGTTATAGTGGTATTTTATTTGTACTGAAATGTGATTTTATTTGTATGTTAGTAAATAAAGTTGCCCGGGGGTCAGAGCTATTATTAGCAAGCCATAGCGAAAGCCAGGGTGTTCGTGGCACACGCCTTTAATCCCAGCACTTGGTAGGCAGAGCTAAGTAGATCTCTGTGTGTTCTTGATATTTACAAATAACTAGGTACAGAGTAAGATAATCACCAATTTGTGCAGTAAAGTATAAAACACAAACCACAATGTTGGTTCAAGCAAATGAATAACTTTATTCCAAAATGTGCACTAGCACTATTTAAAACCCATCAAAACTTAGATATGACATAATTAATAAGGAAAACCAAGAACATAGAACTGTGATCTAAGCCACTCACCACACACTAGTTCCTTCTGCACCAAGTTGTCATTTGCAACCAGCCTCAGTGAGACCTGTCCCCCTGGCTATTTACCATAAGCTGTTGTAATGGGGTGGGCCTGTTTCTCAGACTACTTAGGCAATGGGTGTATTTTCCCAAATGGAAAGTATGACTCAGAATTTGTAATATATAACCATTTGATACCTCACCTAATCAGCTGAAACAATTAGGAAAAGACCTAAGAGTGGAATGTGAGTGGTAAAATGGTGAACATTATTACAGTGTAAGTAAAGATTAGGAATCACAGTGTTGGAAAACAAACTAAGGGTCTATCCAAACAGTAATAAAGGGAACACTAGAAGGCTTCATTTTTGCTTTTGAGATTGACCAACCATAGTTACTATCACATGTTCTAAGCATGAAATCTGTCCTTGCAAAGATAAAAGAGTAGAAGGACAAACAGAAAGCTGGTACAGGATGGAGAAGACAGGTTCTCTCACAGCAAAGTGTGGTACAGGCTGTGAAATTGAGAATAACTTGTCATACTTGGTTGGCTTGCCCAGCGTTAACACATGGTAAGGTGCATAGTGTTTTTTTTTTTTTTCATATCCATGGGAGATCTGCCCCTCGCTGAACAGAAATGCAGGAGTGGATTGGATGATGGGAACAGAGGTATGCTGGGGGCAGAACAGGGAGGGGAGGAGGGAGGGGATCTTGCAGCCAGGATATAAAATAAATAATTATTTCCTTACACACATGAAAAAAAAAAAGAAAGAATAAGTATGATGCATGACATGGCAGTTTAAATGCCCTATAAGAAGTAGAAAGTAAGTAGATATTTATAGAAATACAATAATTAGAATATAGTATTATTATATCTAAAAAAGGCAAAGCTGTTGTTTTATACATCATTGATAGATAGGAGATTTTCAGTGCATAAACTCAGATTTTCTCATATTCCAGAACCACAGCTTCCTCCATTTTTTCTCTTCTGAACATACGTATTGTAGACCCTGGTTCCATCAAGTGGCAGGCTCTTAGTTTCATCCAGCACTGTATGTCCTTGAGGATGTTGTGTCTACAGAATGCCAGGTGGGGGGCCATCTGGCCTTCAGTGACATCAGCTATCCCTGCTGACACCCACTGGGACTTCCACCCTCCAGGCTGGCCTGTGGTCACTGGTCCTTGCAGTTGTCCCTACAACCCTTTGTCCTCATTCCAAGGACACATTAAGCCTGCTGGCTCTCTGCGCATTTTTCACTGGGGAATATGCTTCTCTATAGAGTTCCTGGCTATCAAAACTTTATGAACCCTTCTCAGCCCTCATGCCCAGTCAGACTTTCATTTAAGAGTTCAAATTAATCTCAGGTTTTGCCACTCTCTTTTAGCATGTGGACATCTTCTGAAGGCATCACCCTCTCTCTCAGTGAAGCGACAAGTACCTAAACTCCACCCCCATTTTTTTTATTCTAGGTTATGGAATTTCACCCTGGAGAATGGACACATAAAAAAAGAAATCTTCCATACTTATGTTGCATATTCTTGTTATTTTGGACTATGAAACTTTAAACATAATTTAAAAAATGTGTAAGCTCTGACTTGCAACAAATAGCATAATGCATTCTAACTGCTATCCAGGTAAAGGAACGGTGCAAAGTAGACAAATATGTCAGGTGAAAAATAGATACTTCTGCCGGGAAGCAATGTAGCACGCCTTTGATCCTAGCACTTGGGAGGAATGTCCAGCTGGATCTCTGTGAGTTCAAGGCCAGGCTGGTCTACAGAGCAAGATCCAGGACAGGCATCAAAACTACACAGAGAAACCCTTTCTCGAAAAACCAAACCAAACCAAACCAAAACAAAACAAAACAAAAAGATCAGGCGTTGGTGGCGCACGCCTTTAATCCCAGCACTCGGGAGGCAGAGGCAGGCGGATCTCTGTGAGTTCAAGGCCAGCCTGGGCTACCAAGTGAGCTCCAGGAAAGGTGCAAAGCTACACAGAGAAATCCTGTCTCGAAAAACCAAAAAAAAAAAAAAAAAGATACTTGTAATTTAAAATAGAATAATCCACTGGAAATAATTTTCAGGTAGTCAAATTGAATTTTACATTGATCTGTTTGCACATATAATATTGAAAATTATAGTAATATTTCATTCTCTTTCTAGCAAATACTATATAGAAAAATGCTCCTCAATTTAAAGTAGTTGTTTCTTCCTTGTAGTAAGCATTACAAACAATTGATAACATCACATTGAATGTATAACTGCTTAGACAAATTCTGAATGGCTAAACAAATATAATCCAGCTTTATCCATTGATGAGTTTTATGGTGCCTCTGGGAATGCAGGTTGCTTAGAAAACAATTCCTGAAAGCTCACTTAAACAATTAAGAAACTTAAATGCAGAGATTTGAGATCACACTGCATTATATGGGTCTACAAGGCTTGGGACTCATGTGAGTAGGGTAATACTTGTTATTATTATAAAACGGCAGAAATTATAGAGGAGCCATCCACCTTCAAAATAGAGATCCATATCCAGTCTCATCATTTCCAGGAAACAATTTTAGATGTGTGATAGCAAATATTTAATCCTTAGAGTCTCACAACATAGATAATAAAAGTCATTGAGAAACAATTAATCCTTATAGTATTTGGAGTTGGCCATACTAATGGAGCAATTTAATGAGGTTCTCCTGGAATAGCTCATGGTCATTGATAATATTCTTGGTATACCAACTTTGCAACTGTGGATTCACTTTATTAAGTCTTAAATGGAAGTATTTCACATAGGCCAGTTTGAATTCTATTTCCAAAAATATAAAGGGAATATGTAGGATAGTAATACTAGAGATATAATTATGTAGCCAGATAGATTGATGGATGGATGGGAGCATAAATAGATAAGTATTTGTACTTTCTGGAAAGGACTTGATAGACACTAAATCCAATTTTTATGAGTGGTTCTTGGTCATAATAGTAATAAAAAACATAAGAAGTGCATGACAAGAACCCTTGCATGTTAATTAAATCTCAAGTGGCTTGAAATAAAAAAGTTGTACATTCAAATATAAATTGTGAGAAGGGAAAGGGAAGGGAGTTGTGTGCCAGGTCCTAGCCTTCTCTGCCTTGAATCTTGTGGTATTAAAGCCAGATGCAATTAGGCTCATTCAGCTTGACCCACCATTTGTTATTAACTTTCCATTTACTTACGTACAGTTAGGAAATTATGAATAATTTTACATTGTTTTAGGTAGCATTTTTGCAGCATTCCTGCAATTAATAAGACTGGTTTAACTTGCCTGGGGAGATGGCTTAGTGGTTAAGAGCACTTACTGCTCTTGCAGAGAACACATGTTCAATTCTCAAGACCTCTGTGGTGACTCACAGCCATTTATAATTCCAGATCCATCTTCTGGCCTCTACAGGCACTGCATACACACAGTGCACAGACATACATGCTGGCAAAACACCCAAACACACATTAAAAAAAAAGAACGTGTTAACTTTGCCGTGTCAGAAACATCTTACAGAAATCAGAAGACACTTCGACACAACCAGAACTTGGTTTAGAATGGTCAATAGTGTCACAGCCATGCCGTGTTCTATTTCTTTTGCATATGCACATTAACATTTTATTAATAAAATAATCATATTGTGAGAAAGATGGAACTTTACATTATTTGTTAGGGTAAATCAGACTGCTTTAAATATGAATTACAGATACCACGTTTGAGAAAATATTATATATGCTCTAAATATTGTTTCAAATAACATTCAGTTTGACTAGGATTTAAGTTGCTTATGAATGAGTTAAGAAGATGTTCACCTGATGAAATATTTAATCAAATAGTGATGTATGTATGGAGGAATATTGATTTCAAGACAAAGGCATCTTGGTTGTGGAAAAGTATACAGTTTTCAGTTTTCAGAAAGACAAAGAAACACAGGGTTGTTTAGACATTTCTTCGTAATGTCTAAATTCCAAGTGCTGTGTTGGTAATGGTACTAAATTGCATGCAAAAGAAAATTGAACTGATACCACTTTCCCCAAACCTATATCTTGGATTAATTGTGGATAGCAGATTTATTACCATATATCTCTGGAAGCCCTACCACAAATATAACTTTGATCATTAATTTTTTCCAATGTCTATAATTACTGTGTTGATGTAGAAGAACTGCAGATTCTGTGTCCAGGTTTAGATGTGCTAAGTTTTTCTATTACTACTTCATGTTTTTGCTTGTGGTTTTGCAAAAATGGAATTTGTGCAAACATACAGATACTTTTGCTTACCTATTTATTGGACTCAAATTAAGAGCTTGTTAGCAGATTGTTTCAATATATCTCAGTCCTGGGCAGTTTGGATGGAGCAGATGATATTACAGTGATATGTTTAAGACTAAAATTAGTAAGTATCCTATAGGTACCCTGAGTGAAAAGAAAAGAGTTCCAGTGTCTGCCTCATTGAATTACGGATCCTGATTGCAGCCTCATTCTAAAGTAACATGAATTATATCCCTGATGGTATAAAATTATTTTAATCAAGGCCTAGTAAAGAAAAGGAATTTATCTATCTTTCTGACTTTCATAAAGAAATTTCTTAAAGAATTATTAAAAACTAATACTAATATATTCCTCTTTCAGGGATGGGAAGTAAGAGGACTCTGATATAATTTGTCCTTTAGATGAGACTGTTTTCGGAACTGAAAGGACATCTAGTGTTTTCAGAAGAAGGCTAATGAACTTTTCAAAAATGTAAGAATTGACCTTAAATTTTTCTAAGAAGGAAATTGTTTTCTTTAAATGTTTCTGTTACTGAATTAATTTTGTTGCACAGAAACTGCATGAAACAATGTAAGCAGAAATGCATATTAGCAAATAATTCTTAAAGGGAGAAAACTGGGCCAAATTGTATATTGAGTGTCTACATATCAACCATCCATACAGAGAACCTTGAGAGAAGAACTTCTAGAACTTCTGGAATCAACCCGCTGAGCCTCTGTCCTATGAAACTATGCTTACAAATGCCTCCTTCTGAAATTAGCCATGGTTGTTTTTGAATGCCAGACTCTTAAATTCTGTTGGTGCATCTTTTCTAGACATTCTTTAATGAGATACTTGGTTATTCTTTGGAAAAGAAGTTATTTGATATGAAAGGCTACTTTTCAATAAGCAAGTTACCAGAAAAAAATTGATTTTTGTTTGTTTGTTTTGTTTTTTGTTTTTTCGAGACAGGGTTTCTCGGTGTAGCTTTGTGCCTTTCCTGGAACTCACTTTGTAGACCAGGCTGGCCTCAAACTCATAGAGATCCGCCTGCCTCTGCCTCCCGAGTACAGGGATTAAAGGCGTGAGCCACTATCACCCGCTGATTTTGAATGTTTTAATGTCTGGCTTTCTGTAGTAATCTCTCAGTTGATTAACAATCAGTAGTCAATCTTCTATTGGCTGTTATAATCGTCTATACATTAATGATGACAGGAAAGTAGAGCAGTTTGAGAACACCTTATGTTACAGTATAGCTGACAATTAGGTGAAGATAAGGTAAACCACACCAATTTAATTGGTTTAGAAAGGCTGAATCATTCCACCTATGGATAATCTTATAAGCATGTTAAAAATGAGCAAATTCCTATAGAACCACAGATATCTTAATCTGAACTCTGAGGTTTCCTAGATTCGTGGATTTGTGCAACATATTTTTACTTCTCTTTTAAATAAATTCACTCACTTGGTTTGCTCAATCATGTTAAGAAACTATCCCTAAAGTCAGCTGGAGAAATTAAACTCTGATGGTATTAAGATATCTGACCATGTCACTGATAATAGGACACAATTCTTAAAAGTGTTTTCAATTAAAATAGTTTTGCACATGCTTCTTTTTTTATTTCTTGCAACAGTAGTTTGGTTTAGACCTCTTTATTTTCTTTTCCAGGAGAAAGCTCTTTGATGTGAAGTTTATTTTATCAAAATCAGAGATTTCTCTAATGTTGTGAATGAATTCTAGAGTGGTTTTTTGCATTTTTACTATATAAATAATGAATATAACCTTTTCAGCAGTCTTTAAAATAATAAATGCCTTATAAAAATAAGTGTGCATCTAATAGACATCCTGGTGAAAATGGAACAGAAGAAAAAAAATCCTCTTTTGTTGAACACATGATAAACTTACAGAAGAATTCCTCACATATGTTTAGACAATAGCTAACTACTCAGTGAGCTGAACAAATAGACAAATATGGAAAAATATGGTAAAACTATTTTGTTACAAGCAGTAAGTATATTAAAAAGTGATGCATGTGCTCAAGATTGATGTGTTATTTTATACTCTTTCCATCACACTGAGTTTTATTCTAATGCCTTACCTGTTGTTGTAAGTCTATGGATATTACCACCAAGTTGTCTGTCAGTTGTCTGAGAAGGCCCTATAGCTTCACTCACATATTACCTCCTTTTGTTAAGAAATTGACCTCCATGGATGCCCAGAACTAAGAATAAGGTCAGGTCTTGATAAAAGTAGGTCAGATACTTCTTTCATATTCAAGGAAGAATGCATCACAGCAATTCCTTCCTAGAAACTGTAAATAAAAAAAAATTTCCAGCATGGTGTAAACACTCCATTTCTCATTCAACCGTGGAACCCTCTAATGCATTACCTTATGTCAAGCTTCCCCTTAACTATTAACAAACTAAAATCAATGTCGATGCCTGGGTTCACTGTAATCATCCAATGGGTCCAGTGCACTCAGTGTACATGTTTTGTGTGTTCAGTATAGTGATTGCCAAACATTTAATAACAATGGCTGCAGTGGTGCATGATCTGCCTCGTTTACTACATTCCTCTCTGCAATCTTTACTTTAAATTTCTGCATCTGAATTTGAAACTCCTTTCATTATTTGACAAGGCAAACAATAAGTGGATATTTGAAATAATTCCATTAGTTGGAAAATGTCATGCAAAAGTAAGTGGGAACCTAAAAGTCAACAGTGTGAAAAAATATCAAATCCTCTTGGAAGTAACATGTAATTAACCTATTGAACATTGTGATTTACATAGTTGGAGAGTGATGAATTGCTGGATGTGTTTAATGCAAGGCTCACAAAATAATTTTTACAAATACCTGTCTGAGAAGCCACACAAAAACACAGAATGCCTTGCGACTGCATTTAACCAGCACTGGGTACATAACCATTATTACCATTTGTACCAAGCAGCCAGGTTTGTTGGCCTTGTGTGACAATTAGTTCCAGACATTGTTTTAAATCAAACTTAGGAAGCAACATTTAACCTTTAGTTGCTTGGGTTTCTAGTCAAAACTAAATTTAAGGAAGGTTGAGATGGATATACTACCATCAGTTTCTTTGCTCTGTATTTTCCCCCCCTGAGGTAGTATTCAAGAATAAACGTGCAGATGTGTACCTGCCCTGCCTGTGTCTGTGTTACATGTGTGTGCACATGAAGATACATGCAGTATGCTACCTTCTCACTTGCAAGTACTCTGGGGATATTAGCTCTGAGTCATGAAGAACTCCAGAGCTATAGTTGTGTCAGATTGATGGACAACCTGGACCACGGAGTCCCAGAGCAGCAGCTCCTTTCCTTGCTTTTTATGGCTAATCAGGGTCAGGTGTGTGTTTGAAATTGCATTTCTGGAGCTGCTTTTCCACTCTGTCCCTCAAGGCACTGTTACTGTGGCAGACTGAAGAGTGGAGTAAAAGAAGAATTTCTGCCTTTGAAAAATTTGATAGAAATTCACTTCCCTCCTTGAGTTCCAAGTCCTCAGAAAAACTAGTTTCATGGGATAATGAACTACAGAAAGAATTAAAAATAAAAATAGTGGCCATCACTCAGTAGACATGAGTGTGTGTCACACATACAGAATCACAGATTTACTCGGGAGAATCGGATCTTGTCGCCCTTTCCATACTGCTCGTCCTCTCTGGCTGTACACCACCATGGCTATCTTTCTTCTCATTTCCTATGTTCCCTCAGCTCTGCCATCTTACAATAAATGACAAATTCATTTTAATGGCATCTTTCCTTCTTCTCAATGCTTGAAAAGAGTGATCACCTTATTCTTTGCTTCTAAACCCTTCAAAGACTCTCAGAACTGACAATGAGATATAGTTATTGCCTGATATTTGATGTCCGTGGACAATTAGTGTCCACTTTTCCAAGGTTTTTATTTCTTCTTTTCCAAGGCCTTCTCTTTAATTTTTTTTCTCAATTGGAGGTCTTTTGGCATTTGGGAATGGCCATATTTAGTTGTATGGCTCTGGTTAAGAAATTATTAGTCTGGTAGGCTTCAGTGAAACTAGTGCTAATGGCACCCCTCAGTGACAACCAGAAATCTCCCACCTGATTTCAACCCCCACTAAGTGAATTGCTTCCTTTCAAGAACAGGCCTTGAATCTTATTTGCCCCCTGGCTTTTATTGCTAATTCTTACCCTGAAATATTTCATTCTCATGGTTTTTCATTGGGGGATTGGTGAAGTTACCTTGATGTCTAGTTCAAAGAGATTTTACCTTCTGCCTTGACTACAAAAGGAAATTAGAAAGGTTCCTTAGTACCAAACACATACAAGACAATCTTGTCATGTGTGGTGTATTGGCTGGATTTATGTGTGAACTTGACATAAGTTAGAATCATCTGAGAAGACAGAGCCTCAGTTGGGGAAAGGCCTTCTTAAGACACAACTGTAAGACATTTTCTCAATTAGTGATAAATGGGCTAGGGCCCGGTGCATGATGGGTGGTGCCATCTCTGGGCTACTGGTCCTGGGTTCTGTTAAAAAGCAGGCTGAGCAAGCCATGGGATGCAAGACAGCAAGCAGCTGTCCTCCATGGCCTCTGCATCAGCTCCTGCCTCCAAGATCATGCCCTGTTTGAGTTCCTAACTTCTTTCAGTGATGAACAGCAATATAGACATGTAAGCCAAATAAACCCTTTCCCCTCCAACTTGCTTTTTGGTCATGCTGTTTCATTGCAGCAATAGCAATCCTAACAAAGACGTGTGGTGTGTCTGTTTTCTGTAGTTAATAATTTTCCTTCAGTGTTGTATTGACCATGGAGAGTTGTATTGAAACCATACACTTTACTAGGACCACGCTTCACCATTACTTCCATTTTCCCACCACAGAAAAGTTGAGAAATCATATCTAAGTCCTCTAATTTTATTCGACTTTGAGCTGTTCACTAATTTCTACCTAAATAATGACACACATACATTACTAATTTTATGAAGGCAATATATATATATATATATATATGTTGTACAAAACAACACAGTTTTTATATATATATATATATATATATATATATATTAAAATATAAAATTACTGCCTAGACTTGTAATTTTCCATTTGCTTTCTCTGGGCTGCCCAGGAGGCTGTTACAGGCTTAAAGTCAAATATCTACTTCTCATTGATCCTGTTTCCTAGGACTCCTGGCAGAAAGTAGTGAATTTTCAAACTGTCCCTGAAATATTTCCTGTGTAAAAAGGAAAACCATTCCAAATCCTGACGAGCATATTCTAATTTTGTATGTTTGATTCGAAACAGTCAGGATCTAGACTATCACAATACTGATTTGAAGAGCAAAGCTCGGGTGCAAGGAGCTTAAACTATTAAGACCGCGGAGAGTTATGAAATTAACTTTTTAAACAAATGTAGCTGTGTCATTCCATAAAAACTAACTTCAAATGCCAGGGAGAGTTGCTGAGGAGTAACGGCTTGGAGCTCATGAAGAAGGGCAATGGCACAGTTCCCGTTACCATCAATGGAACTCTGGTGAGAGTCTCACTTACGTCACTGGAAGCATGACCTCCTCTGTCACCACACTTTTACTTTTCATGTTACTTTTCATGGTGTGTGATTTTTCTCCTCTAATTTGAGGCGATTTAATTTTCTGCCCACTTCACAAAGAAATGTCAGCCTCTGTGACTAGAGCATTGGTGTTGAACGTCTCTCTTCACACCTTGTACTTGCAGTAAAATTGATTCTGTTATCCTTGGAATAACCAACGAGAGGCAAAGCCCAATATTCTTTATTACATATTCACCTTTGAAAATAGGAACTTGCACACAAAGTTTAGTCAGATGTCTTAGTAGAAGTATGTACAAGCAAGAGGAAAGTTACTGACTTAAAAAATAATGGCTGAAGAAAAATATTATTTGTAGTCCAGTAAAACTCCCAAATAAACTCTACACAAATCTAAGACAACTGATTGAAGTTTGTGTTTATTTCTGTGTTCTTAACACATGATGGCTAAAAGACAGTGTCTGAAATGTGCTCTATCGGTTTCCTCCTTGACTTTGCATGTCAGTTATGTCATGTTACAGGGCATCAGTTTTCTTAATCTTTAATTAAAAGTACTTGAATTTACCCTCTTCCTCCTACTGTGTTGTTTTGTACAACATTGAAATGAGGGTGTGTGCACAGTCTTACTATAACTTGTTATGCCATGGTCAGGTGACATCACTGGAAGGTCTACTCTTTTCAGAAGAGAAATGGATGAACAGTGGATCTCGGGGAGAGGGAGGTGGTGGAGGAAGGACTGGGAGGAACAGAAGAGGGAAACAGGTTGGGATGGAACATGTAAGAGAAGGAATTTAAAAAATGTTAAAAGTGCTTGAATTACTATCATATAATTTTGTCGTGGGGGTAATTTTACTTAGAAAATGATAAATGTAAAATAAATAATCATTACTAATTTCATGTGATTTTAAATGTATCACAGCATGAAACATTAGAGAAATCACTGACACATTAGTTTTTACTATTTTAATATACTTCACATAATTGTTCTTATTTTTGGAAAATGAATAACAATGTATTGTGTATGCCACATAATTATTTTATTTTGAAGTACTTAAAAATATTCACAGAGACCTATTCACTAATCTGTATGAATATTTTTCTATATGCTCCCTTCCGACTACACACAGCTATTTAAAAAATTCTTTGAAGGAAGAGATCAGATCTTAGTGAATTCTGTATTTTATCTTCTAAAACCAGCTTGACAATAGTGGACAATCAGAACATATTATTTAACACATTAATCATTCTTAAAATAGTCATTGCACTTTCATACTACCTCCTCCTTTCAAGCAAATGTAGGCAGCCATCCATATTTATATACCAGGGCCACTCATCTTTTGTTTCTCTCATCTGAGGAGGACTTTTAATTTTAGCACTGACTGATTGTTTAAAAATTTGCAGGTCTTGTCTACCTGCAAACTCGTCTCAACCTGACTCAGTGAACAGAGTTAAATACTATGATTTAGGTTAATGTTGAATTTGATTAAATACTGCAGTTGGTCCTCAAAAATAGTGTTAGCTAAATATCCACACCTCTGTCCTTAGGATTTTTCTGCCTCCTCTTCTGCATAGATCCCTGATCCTGGAAGTGAGAAATGTGATATAGACATTCCACATAGGGGTGAGAATTCCATAGTTTCTTGTTGTCTACACATTAGCCAGTTGTGGTTTGCTTTGTTGGTTGCTATCTCCCTCAAAAAGAAACCACTCTACTGAGGTGAGTGATTCACTGATCTATGGTTATAGCAATTTGTCAATAGGAGTCATTTTATATCTGTGTCCCTCTAACATCATAATAGTAGTAGATTTTCTCCTGGGACCCATAACCTGTCTATTCTCAGGCTTTTGACCTCTTGAGATATGTCAGGTATGGGTTCTGTCTCATGGTGTGAGTCTTAAATTTAATCAAGAAGTAGTTGGTTACTCCTATACCATTTGTGCACTGCTGTACCAGTGGACATACCTTGCTAGGCAGGTCATTACTATAGGTCACAGGGTCCACAACTGAGTGAGATTGATTATTCTTCTCCTCTGGTATCACGCACAGCACTATCAGCACTAGTAGATATAGGGAAGCTTCCAGCTACATTTCTTCATGCTCTATGAAATAAATATGTGGTGTCTTCAGCAATAGGGTCTTACTATTAATTTCTGGGGGGTAACTCATGGTATTGAGTCTAGTTTCATTACTCAGAAATTCTAAATGGATGTACAATTTCCCTAGCTTTTATATATTATCTAGTGTTTTAGTCATTTGGTCTAGCCATCTTCTTTGTTGTTGTGTGGGATGGGAGATGGTAGAGCAAATACTTTGAAATTTACCATGAATCTAATCCAGCCAATAAGTCATCAGTAGTTATATCAAGGCTGTGAAGATGAAGTTAATAGACTTTCTCTTGCTATCTTATCACAGTATTTTCCCTTCTGTATATATGTTTCTGTCTAGTTCTCCCTTTAAAGCAATTCACAAAGAGAATAAAATATCCTAATGTAGTGTTTATTAAACAATGCATATTTCATGATATACATTTTTATGCAAACATTGTGTAACAGATGATCTAGGAGCTGGGGAGATGGCTTACAGTAAGGGTTACTTACTGTACAACCATGAGAGCCAGGGTTCAGGTTCCAGCATCCATGTAACAGGCTAGATGTCTTGACAAATGGTAACACTGAGGGATCTTATGCCCCAGTTTCTCACATATAGCTGCACACTCTAAATAACTAAAATCATTTAAACAATGATAATTTGGATGAATTAAGGAGAAACTATTTTGTTTGTAATTTATAAATTATGAAATTGAAGTTCTTTATTTTAAGGCTCATGGTCATGTACTTTAGAAATGAATTAATTAGGAATTAGTTTTAGGAAATCTGTCCCTGAGATAGTTCTTTTAACTGACAACTTTACACAGTCTAGAACCACCTGGGAAGGGTGTCTTAATGAGTGATTTTCTATATTAGGCTGGCCTGTGAATGTGTCTGAGATGGATTGTCTTAATTGCCTTAGTTGTTGGGAAAAGATATAGCCTAAGATTGGGTGACACTGCTCTCTGGCCTTCAGTACTAAACTGTATAAAAAAGGAGAAAGTGAGCTTACTACTGCATCTTCTCTGAGAGCATGCACAATACTATGAGCACTAGGAGGTAGAGTGAATGTTCCGGATAGATTTGCCCACGCTCTATGATATAAGCATGTGGTTGGTTATTCCTGTACCATTTGTGCCACTGTTGCACAAATGGGCATCTCTTGCCAGGAAGGTCAGTATTGTAGCTCTCAGGGTTCACAGTAAAGTGAATTGATTATTGTGTAAAGACTCTGCCTATGGATGGGTGATTCCATTCTCAGGCCTGCAGTCCTAGATTATACTTAAAAAATGAAAAAGTAAGATAAGTACTAGCATATATGCATTCATTGATGCCTGCTCATTGTAGAAATAATGTGATCAGTTCCTTCAAACCCCTCCTTTACTGATATGCTTACTAGGGTGGGCTATAAACTGTTACTGTGTGCTATAATAAAACTTTGCTCTCCTAGGTTGTTTTTGTCATGGTATTTTATTACAGCAACTAGAAACAAAACTAAGATCTATTCTTATGTACAAAACCACAACGCTCTTGGGCACCATCACTTGCCCACAAAAAAAAAAAAGCAAAACAAACAAACAAAAAAACACCATCCATTTCATCTCCTAATCTTTGTTCATATCAGTTAGTACAAAGATGGACATTTAAATTATTCATGATATTGGAAGAAATTCATCCTGGGATTATAATTGTCTATTACTTAAAAGAAAATAAAATATAATTTATAAGTGGCACTTAGCTTGACCCCCCATACACACACACACACACACACACACACACACACACACACACACACACTTTAGGATTGCTTGTAAGGATACTGTGTTTTGAGTTTATACATCTGTGTTGCAACTGAGAAAATAAATCAGAAAATTGCTGAAGAATCAGAGCATCTGCACTTTGGAGGCCCTAGAGTAGCTTTTGCTTCATTGCCAACAAGTGCCTTGTCTGTGAAAACAATAATATTTTGTTTAGGCCGTTTCTTGTTACCTTCATCTGAAAACTCTCAACAGATGGAAATAAATTTTCCAAACCCTATGATATTTTTGGTTTTTAGAAATTATTACAATAATTTATTTCTTCCAATAAGGCAAATTAGTATTACTATTTGTTTTTATTCATCCTGAATTTCTTCTAGGTTCAATATGCAAATGGGTGAACCTTTTTCTTTTCACATGCAATTAGTTCTTCTTGGACGGAAAAAAATAATAATATTTCCAATTTTCCAATTCATTTTTCAGTAAATACTTAACAGAATTAGATCTCACACCTTGATTCAATTACTACATTAAAAATTATTCTATATTGCTTTGATAAATTAAGGAAAACTTAAGTTTTAAATATCTTAAAAGTATAAATTAGTTGTACCTTTGACCCTTTCAATCACTTAATTACCACTGATAAGCAAATAAATATGTGTTTCAGTTCAAAGATAGAGGCATCTTTCTGTCTTATGTTGAAACTGAAGTTGATTAAAACTATTAAGCAACAAGTACCTGTCATGACCTCCACAAGCACATATAAAATAGAATCACACAGGAAAAGATAAATTCTCACTCTTTTTGTAGATAGTCTTCAAGCAACATCATACCTGCTGAGGAGGATTTGTGGGATATTCTCTATTTTAAGACATTAAACTTTTTAAGGAAGATTGCATTAACACAGAGAACCAGAATCTCAGTCCATTTGATTTTTATATGAAACATTTATTGAAACAGGTTGAATATTTGAAAATTTTGCCATCACAGAAATTAAGTTTTTGAATTCATTGAATGAAAACATTACACAAAGACAGAGGTTTTGTTACATCACTCTCTATAGTATCAAGTCAATGTTTTCTGCTACATTATTATCTTCACAAAGGGTAGAATTCAGCCAGTTCAAGTTGAAGCTTATTTAGTTTGGTAAGTACTTGAAAAGAAATTGAAGTAGATCTTCCAAGACAAATTGGCAAATAGTGGCATAGTATGCTATGCATTGTGGCGTTTTAAAGCCTTTTTAAGTTTTTAAAATCTGTTTTTATTATATATTGTGTGTGTATGTGCATGTGTGTGTGCCAGAGTGTGTGTATATGCTCTTGTGAGTGTACAGGAGCTCACTGAGGTCAGAAGATATGTTAGGTCCTCTGAATCTGTAGTTATAGATGATTGTGAGCTTCTATGTGGATACTGGGAACTGAACCCAAGTCCTCTGCAAGAGCAATAAATTCTCTTAAATGATGAATTATCTCTTCATCCTTAGAGCATTTTTATGAATCTATGTGATGTGGGTGACATATTAAGTTGAAACTTCCTCTCAAGCCATAGCAGAGCAGATCTGCCCTCTAGGGTATTTCCTTCCATGATCTTCCTGAAAAGCCCCCAAGGGGAGAGTGAAAATCACACTGTAAATGGTAATAGAATGGAAGTGGAGCTCTTGAAGATGAAGGTTCTTGTTAGTTCATGTTTAGCAACTAGAATAATGTTGTAAGGCCTTAGTTACAGGCAAATCAGGAAAAATCTAGCTGTAGTTTAGCATTGTTTAACCACAAGGGGACATTGTGACTGTGAGGAGTCTTAGTTGTAAGATCTAGCTGTAGTTTCTTTGGTTACATAAGGTGAGATATTATAGAATGTTCTTTTAACAGTTCTACGCATGTGCTTGAATTACATGAGAAAAGTATAGGACTTCAGTAGAATTTTACTTACAACTTTCATGGTGGGAAGAGAGGGAAGATATGAAAGAATGGAAATGACAGAGGAAAGTTACATCAAAAGGTTAAGGTTTAACAGGAAATGGTTTTATAGTCACTTCATGGAACTGGGCGGGGGGAGGCATAATATAACCATGCATGAACTCAAGAACTGTTTAGTTACATTGGATTGTTTCTTTTTCTCTCCTGGAATGGAACACATTCTAACACAATGATAGTAGGCAATGCCCCAGACACAGTGTGCATTTTACGATCCTTGTGATATCATCTGACATAGGAGTATTAGAAGAATATGAATGAAAAAGAATTGACCCAGGATAACTATAAAAACCTAAAGCAATAGACTATGGATGTTGTTTAGTGTAGGACTCGTCTTCTTCATCTTAGTTTTCCATACGGGAATGAGACTTCTGTCCCATGAATCAAGAGTAAACACTATTAAAATGAATATTTCTAGTGTCTTTTCTACTCAACATGCTACTAACAGAAAACAGTGGGATTTATATGCTGTTTGCACTAAGGAACCCGACATCTCTAGATACATTCCTTCAAGCATCAGGTCAGTGTTTTGGGGTTGGAACTAGAAAGCAGTATTTTTCAGTTCTTGCCTTCACCCCCTCTTTCTGTCACCTCTTTCCTCCTCTCTTTAGCCTTCTCCCCAGGTAAAGCAGTGCATATCTCCCCTACCCTATATCTCTTGCTTCTTGTTCATCAATTGTTCAAGTAGATTTATCTAACCACAGTGGTGCATTTGTATATGGAGAGAGGAGGCTTGAATTTTCCAATATGATGAGTGACCACAGCAAAGTAACAGTTGTAATAAGGTCCAAGAGTCGGCTTGCAACTGGTTGAATTAGACCAGATAGAAAAAGCCAATATCTGGCCTTATCCTTCTTTTACCCTAAGCAGAATGCATGTGGGCTCTCAGGAAAATACATGTTTAGAAGAACTGCTCGGAGTAAAGATTGTAAATTACAATCATTTTCATTACATCATTTTGTGTTGGTGAATTAGGAAAACAGCCAAACATTATAGCTTGATTATGTTCTTGTAAATAATAAATATAAGTAGTAATTACAAATATGAAATATATGTATATATTATAGTTCAGGCACTGTACTGTGCACCATATAATTATTATATCATATTCCAAATACCTCCAAACTACAGTTAGACAGACTTCTATTACCACTAAATGAGTACAGCTTTGCTGTAAATGTGACCCAGGTGGGTAAGATAGAGTTAGTTACAAATGATAGCTAAACACCTGGTTCAGGTGGTGGTATCTTCCCTTGCATTATCATCTCAGACTTGGTAATAAATTGTGACAGAATCACAACATGCAATGATCTAAAAAGATGAAATCACTTCCCCATCCTGAGCTAGTGCAGCCCCAAACTGGGCTTGAATGAATTATACTCAAATGCTAAAAAACAACAAAAAATTCTAGAGATCTCAACAGCCTCAAAGAACTTTCTAAGTATCAAATATAGGCTAAGCCACCATGTAGTGATTGATTTCCATGCTCTTCATTATTTTTACTGTTTATGACATAACAGTATTGATAGTGCTAAATGTTTTGACTTTAAACTCAATCTGCTTAAAAGTTCACTTTACAGACATTGAGAGACAATAAAGATGCCATTTTGAATAGACCAGGTCATAACAGAACATATTTATTGAATTTCAGTTATAAAATTAAAGAACCTTCAAGCATAATGCTATAAGCGCAGATTTTGATGTCAAATAGCTCTAGATTCAAGTTCTGCTCTGGTGTTGTTTTCTTATGCAAGCGACAGAATGTCTCCACTTTGACTTCTTCCAGGGCTAGAGTCAATCAGTAGTGCTCACCACATAGAGTTGATGGATACACTGAGTGAGGTGAAATATACGAAAGCATGCTGCATGGGGCCTGCATTCATATAAGGGATTTTTTAAATTATTTGTACTTGTTTGCTAATACCAAAAGAACAATGAATGAAAAGGCTGCCCTTCAAAGCAGCCTTAGAGCAAAGTCACAGGCTTGTCCGTGTCTTTCCTTTTAAACTGTATTACAGGTATTACAGGATGAATAATTGGTCTGTGTTTGATGGTAAACTTTCATTTGAAAAGATTTGTATTTTCTCTTTTAAGATGTTTAGTCTAATTAAAGAATATTCTTCTATAAGTATGGACTACATTGGGAGTTCCTAGTTTCTCTACTACTTTGAGCCTTTTTCTACAAAGCAATTCTATTAGTTTGGACAATTTTCAACAATATATACAGCTTTTAAAATCTATTCTTATGTTGGTACTAATTATTGGCATTGATAAAGCCTCAAACCAATTAATTTGCTGTCATCTTTGAATTTTCAAAATGTTATTATAGTTATAAAGCATTATAGAATACAAAAAATCATCCACTCATTTTATTTTTAGAGTTTATTTTCTCTTTGGGAATATTGTATTAAGTAAATATAGTTTCACTACTGTGAAATTATTATATTAGCTGTAAATTTGAAATCATAGCCAGGTTAATGTCATGTGAAAACCAGAAAAGTAAGACAAGAGTTGATTGATATTTAACCTTCCTATTTGTTACTTTTTTTGTTTTCTCTGTGAACCACCCATGGTGAGAAACAATGTAAAGGAGAAGAGATATATCTGGTTCAAAACTGGAAAGGACACAGCCTATTAAGATGAGGAAGTCATGGTGGCAGGTGGCTCTGTGGTGGTGGAGGTGTGTGATAGGTGTTTGTCACAATCCCTCAGGTCAGGAAACATAGATAAGAGAATGCCACGACTCTCTGGCTTTCCTACTCCAGTTTATCCTTTTACTCTGCCTGGGTCCTCCAGCCCATGGCATAGTACAGACAGTGTTCAGAGCAGGACTCCCCTCCTGAGTTAATACTCCCTGAAAAGGACTTCACAGATACCCACTGAGGTGTATTACCTGAGTTTTCTAGAATCAGTCAAGTTGATAAGGAGGAGTAACCGCTACAACTTTTTGAGAGTGTAGTTTGAAAAATACACACATTTTTATCAAAGAGAGAAATCTTGTAGCATCTGATATGATTAAAATTTTATATTAAAAAGTCTGTCATGTGAAATTTTGTATGGAGATGTCCTAATCTGTTTCTGACACTTTCATGTTGTCAGTCACTTAAATCAGAAACAATTGCAATTACTTCTCAGCCCCTTGTGGGTCAAATCCTACCTGATCTGTGTTTTTTCCTGTCCACACATTACAAATGACAATCAGGAAGATAAAATTAGATTTTAGAAGCAGTGTTTTGTTTTGTTTTGTCTTGTTTTGTTTTCTGTTACAGTTCACCTCAATGGATATTCATTTGTAAAGTATGCCGAAACATTCAGCCCTTCATTTAAGGAGGGTCTAGTGAGCAGACTCCTTATCTAAGGCACAAAGGAACATATAACTTACATAAGCAGAAGTTACAAATGAATATTGGGTCAATTACAGAAGTGTTTATAATTTGGAAAGCCAAGCATGGATCTAAGTTGCCAAAAATATTCCTAAAACGCACTTCAAAACTAATCTGATAAAGACAAAAGAAAATGCTAACTCAATCTAATAAATTAACTCCCAGACTTTATTCTCTGTTGTAGAGTCTACAAGGACAACTTCAAATTCTAGCTGTACAACAAGACAGAGAGAAAACAAATAGTCAACTATCTTACTTCCTGTCAATAAAACATAATAGATGAGAGAGTTACAATCTGAACCTCATATGACACGGAGTTAAGGGTGTATACAGGAGGACACAAGACTAAGAAGTGAAAAATGTGTGCCATAATTACTTGAGATATTTACATTAAAAGTTTAAGGGAAGAAATGGATATACGAACTTCATAAATGAATCTTCACCTCTCCCTCAGGTACATCATTTCTGGCCTACATGCCATGGTCCATGAGTATATTTTAGTTTATAGCCAGAAAATCATTTTGTCTTTGTTAATTTTTAGATATTTATATTTCAGTTTTATTTTCTTTATGAGTATTTTGCCTGAATGTATATCTGTGTGCCATGTGCGTGCAGTGACCCCAGAGGCCAGTAAAGGGAATCAGATTCTCTGAAACCAGAGTTGATGGTTGGGAGCCACCATGTGGGTGCTGGGAACCAAACCCAAGTCATCTGGAAGAGCAGCAGGTTCTCTTAACTGTTGAACCATCTCCAGCTCCATTTTACTAATTCATCATCACTAGTCTCTGTTTTTTATGTTTAAAAATAATAAGCTACAGGTAAGTACTTACAACAGAACTGGGACCAAGTTATTCCTATCATTCTAATGGCTTTCACATCTTCACAAGAAAAAGCTTAACTAGTTAGAATGAAGTTTTGCCTCAGCTCTCTTCACCCCTACTGGTTGAGTCCTGTCCTCTCTTCTTTCTTGTGTAGACACTAAACTTGTCTCTTCGTCTTCTCACATAGATCGTGTGCAGTGCCTTGAGTGGTCATAGTTTTGTTTGTTGCCTCTCATAATCCTTTCCCATAATCCTCTGCATTGACTGCTATCTTCTGCAGCCTCCTTTACTCTGAACTGAGTTGTACTTCTAGTGACCCCTACCCTAAGTGCACTATTTAAAAGTAGAGGACACCCTACAATCCTGAAAACACCTCACTTCCTTGTTTCATATTTTTTCACAACCCTTGGAGTTTTCTAGTGTTACATTGCATTGTTTTACACATATATATGGAGAGAGAGTATTCACATATAAATATATGTAGTATGTAAATATAAATGTATAGTATTCAAATATAACTATGCACACACATATATTATGTTACATATAATAATATATAATATATGTACATATATATATATTAGTCCCTAGAAAGTGAACTCCCTGATAAGAAGTATTGCTCTCAGATTGTATTGTGCCTATTGTTCCTCAATCATTGAGATTTTTACATTATAGAAAATGTATACAATGTCTTAAATAAGCAATGAAATAATTGGTACCTACCAACTGTATGAACATATTTTCTTTTCTATTTCATTTTTTTGTACCAGAATTTATTTTCTTAGTAATTTCTGTATACAATTTTGGAGTATCATATTTTTGCCTTTACCCCTGTGAACTTGGTGCCCGGGAATGCCTTTTTCTCCCTGCACATAAAGAACAACATATAGATACTTTTCTTGTCCTCCACATAACAGGGAGAAAAGAATGAGGAACTAGTGCATTCACTGAGTCTGTGTCTTCTACTTACTCCATCCCCAGTGTCTCCTTCCCTCTCTCCTCTGCCTGCTAATGAGCCTCATCTTAGACTTTAATCTAGACAGAAACTATATGTTAGAAGGAGATGTTTCCCTTGTTCATATTTGGAGAAAGGGAAATCCTTTTCATCACTGTGACATAGGCCACCAGCTTCCTCCATAACTAAGCATATCATTGTAACATGTGTGTCGATGTCATTGTTTCCTTTTATTAAATGGTACTGTAGATGGAGCACTCTAGGAGCTTTAAATATTGTCATGTAATTGAATTTGAACCACAATAATAGACCTCTAAATTATTACTCCCATATTATAGCTTGGAAACCTCAAGTTGGAATAAAATAGGCAATGATCCCAACGTCCTCTGTCTGCTGATGTAGCTTATACTCAAACATTTGTCAGCCTGATTCCAAAGTGTTTCTCTTCCACTTCCTGCATCCTGATTGCAGATATCTCCTCGTGCATCCACTCTTCTTCTTTTTTTTTTTAAAAAAAAACATTTTAGTTTTATTCTCAGTCCCTAAAGGCATCCTTCAGTTACTGAAATCCTTAAGAAAAATCCATTTCATTTGTACCAAGGCCTCTTATTTTAAAACATTTAAAATTATCATCTAGAATAGAAACAATTATCTATTTGGAACACACGTAGAGAAGTGAGTTACAAAAAAAATTCTAAAAGCAGCCCATGAACGTTGAAGGGGCATTTTTATACCAAAACTCATTATGTTTTACTAGCAGAAAAAGAAACCCTAATTTGAGAGTTCAGCCTGCTATAACCACTTTCTTTTTATCTCAAGTAAAAGGAACACATACAGGACAAAGAGGTTTAAGAGCCTTAGCATTATACATTCAACCAAGACAAGGAATTATTTTTATTAAAGATCATGAAAAAAATTAGCACCTTCCTGGATATTTGAAGTTTCTGTTTTCTTTTATTGTTACTACTATTGCTTTGCTTCTTGAATATATTACTTGGAAAAGGAAATTCCTGTGTCCACTGTCTCTATGCAAGCTTTCTTGTCAAACCTACCTCTTGCTGTTTATTCTGCTCCCATTTGGCCCCTCATGTGCTGCCCTGGGTACTTCTCAGGAGACAGTGTGCTGCTGCCTTGGGGTCCCTTTAGTTGGGGCAGCATCTCCTTTAGTGCCTGTGCCCCAGGCACACTAGCTTAAAGACAGTTCTGCACAGCCTCCAGCTTCTAGAAGAGCCCAGTGGCTTGTCGGCTGCCACAAAGATCTCAAAAATTTTGTGGGAAATATTTATAAAAAGCATGCAGTTCTTGGATAGGTTTTCAAGGAAAAAAAATATTGCCTTCTTTCTCAGAGAAAAAAATTAATTCCATAGCTCTCTGTCATCAAGCAGACTAAACCCCCAGATAGTTCAAATATCTTATCCCTCGCTCAACCCTCCTCTGGCCACATTTCATATTCAGGAACCTCAGATTTTCCCACCAGAGCCCTGTCCAAACCCATGTGACTCTGCGTTTTAGCTTCTTTTCCATTCATGTTGTCATGATCACCAGGCACATGACGCTGGAGCCTGCTCAAGATCTGTGGTGCTGCTTGAGTGACGTCACCAACAGAGCCTTCTACTAAGCACCGAGGTTCTCCTAGAGGCTCAGATGCTTCTTCAAAGGAGACTATAAATATGTATGTAGATTAATGGAAATCAGGTTTTTTTTGAAATCTAGAATGCTATTTTTGTTTTTTAAGCAGATTTCTGCTCCCGTTTGATTCTGCTTTTGCCACCTTCCTGAAATCATCATCTTCCCACTCCTGTACTTGTAGTTTTCCATTGCAGATCTAACGAATCAGCGAGTAAGCTTAGTAAATTCAAGAAAACTTAAAATGTACTAGAAACACTTGAACACATATTTGTTTCTCTTAACTAATTTCTGAATTACATCATTATAAATGGAAACTAAGGTACTTAGGTGTCAGAAATATATAGAATTAAAAGATTAAATTCTCACAATTATATGAGGTGATAAGGAAAACTAACAGGGTTTTTAATATTAATTACTCTCACAATGCAAATACTTTTATAATGTTAGTTCCTTAAAATGTTAGCTACTTAACATATCCAAGAAGTATTGTCCAAAAGTTTCACAAAAAGTGGCCACACGCACACATGTGCACATACACCCCCCACACACACACATACACACACTCCCAAGCATATAAGCACATGTGAGTGCATGCAGGTACATATGCATATGCATATGCATATGATAGTCTTAATGGCTAAAGCTTTCAACCTGTATGTAAAATTTGGTCATCAGACCTAGTGTTGGTTACAGATCTGTAATCCAAGATACTCAGGAGGTTGAGGCAAGAAAGCTACAATTTCAAGGCTGGCTTGGGCTGTAAAGTGAGTTTAAAATGAGTCTGGATAATTTCATGAGAACATGTCTCAAAACAACAACAAAAGAAAAACTCAGTAGTACTCAAGCAAATAGTAGTAGACAAGCACTTGTGTACCTTGTGTAAGACCTTAGGTCCAATCTCTAATACCACAGAAATATAGATAGAGAATAGCTAAGTAGATGATGGATGGCATGTAGATGCGTAGCTGGCTGAGTTGGTTGGTGAATGGATATAGAGATGGCATTCAGTATCTGAACGCTCATACAGAAGAAGCATCATATACTTAAAGGAAAAGTCCATTATGAATGGTCAATCACTCAATTCTGTACGTATTCTAAACTCTGAGATTTATTTAAAATTGTCCTTGTTAGTTGACAGGTAACCCTAAGGATTTTAAACAATAAAAATAGCGAAACTGTAACTATAATGGAATACTGAATCAGGAGAAATATTACTGTTTAATGATGAGAATGTTGTTCTCTATGCTGTGAATGTGTGTTGCTCTGATTTGGTTGATAAATAAAATGCTGATTGGCCAGTAGCCAGGCAGGAAGTGTAGTATAGGTGGGATAAGCAGAGAGGAGATTTCTGGGAACAGGAAGGCTGAGTCAGGAGTTGCCAGCCAGACACAAAGGAAGCAGGATGTGAAGGCAGAACTAAGAAAAGGTACCAAGCCATGTGGCTAAACATAAATAAGAATTATGGGGACCGGGCTGTGGTGGCGCACGCCTTTAATCCCAGCACTCGGGAGGCAGAGCCAGGCAGATCTCTGTGAGTTCGAGGCCAGCCTGGTCTCCAAAGCAAGTTCCAGGAAAGGTGCAAAGCTACACAGAGAAACCCTGTCGTGAAAAAAAAAAAACAGCAAAAAAAAGAATTATGGGTTAGTTTAAATGTAAGACCTAATCAGTGGTAGGCCTGAGCTAATGGCCTAGCAGTTTTAATTAATATAAGCCTCTGTGTGTTTACTTGGGTCCAAGGGGCTGCAGGACTGGTGAGTGAGAGAGATATGTCATGACCATGGGGCAGGTGGGACACAGGAAAACTTCAGCTACAGTTTTCCATAATGTTCCTTTAATAGACTATTGATATGATATGAATGCCTAAAATAATTTTGAGAATATGCCATTATAGAAAATAGAGTGACTTATATCCTATCCCCTGGACCCATTCTTTGTCTGAAATAATCATGTATGTTGTTCATTTTTCCTGTATTAAGTGATTATTATTCCTATTTTATCACAGAACTTGGAAATTCTCCTTGTAAAAAGGAATAAAAGAAAACCACTACCACACACCGTGTGTGTGTGTGTGTGTGTGTGTGTGTGAGAGAGAGAGAGAGAGAGAGAGAGAGAGAGAGAGAGAGAGAGACTTGTAAAGATAATCATGAGACAAACCACACAACAGGAATTCAATTTCTTACTTTCAATGAAATCTACCCATCTTCAGTTTGACACACAGTCCCTGAGAAGACTAGATGGGCTTCCACCTTTCCCTGCTTTATTCCCACTTTTTATATCTGTCCCTCCACACTTAGAGTCCTGCAACCTATATGGTCAAAAATGCTACACTGAGAGATAACAGTAATTGGCAGAAATCAAACTGTCCGTTCTCTTGCAAAGTAACATAGAGATTGAAGAAGCAGAGTGTAACTGAGTAGTTATTCCATGTATTCATTCAAAAATATTTCCCATGTAGATGAAGATGATCATATCATAATTTTTTTTTACTTTGGAGCATGCTTATCCTTCAAGGTATATGAATTATGCTTATATTTTTCTATTTTGTTGATTATGGTCTGGTAGAATTAAATAAGTACATTTCTCCAGATAAGTGTAAAATTATGTTCTCCTTAAAGAGAAACATAATTTTTTGAAAACTTGTTTTCAAACTTGTGTTTTATAAGGTCCATGGCAAGCAAAAGCAAACAATACAGGTGTAAAATAATAAACTCTTTCATAAATTCCTCTACATTTACAACTATCACCAGAAAGTTATAACATAAAGCAGAATTCTATGAATTTGGATGATTCTCAGATTCTTTTACATTTTAGGTCACCTATTTTAATACAAGACAAATATATATTTAACCAGCATACCAAATTTGTACAGTTAAAACAAAATTGCTCATTTGCCAGTCCTGTCTTTTTACATGTAGCTTGAACATTATAGGTTGAATTTTACCAGTAGATGTAGCATTTGATCTAAAGAAGAAGAAAAAAAACACACACAGGAAGCATCTTTGCCATATTTAACCATTTTATGCCAATTTATCAATTGAAGATGACAGTTCTGGATTATCACTCCCAGAAAAGGAATGATAACCATAGATTGGGGTGTCAACTACCCATGTGAAATCTTTGAACACATGAATCTGTGCAAGTCCATTTTTAATGCTTTTGTATGTATATTGCAGTAAACACTGTAATACACCAGCATAAAGGAAATGTCCATTTTCTTTCCTTATAGTGAGCTCTTTCTATTCAGGGGGAGCATGCACTTGGCTACCTGATAGCATGTCACACAACTGCCTAGATTTTTCCAAGCTGTGTAAATTTTCATTGTCAGGGTTCATTCTTAAAATTAGATAGTTTCATTGAACTGGTCATATATAAAACTTTCATTTCCAGAGAGACAAGCTAATAATACAAGTAATTGGTTTTGTTGTAATAAACTACTTCATTCATTTATTTTCGAAAAATACATGAGTAATACACAATGCATATTTTCAGCAATGTTCAGAGTTGTGGTTGAGGAATAAATTTATCAGCACTCTTAGTAGCTGTATGAACCATGGTGTAGCAATGCAAATTATTATTTGTTCACCAATATGGAGGGAAAGCTATGCTAGCTAACTTTATTATATTAGTTTTTATTGCTGCTTAGAAAGTTATCATAAAATTATATAACTTGTATAGTCGTTTAAAAGACAATGGTTTCAATAGGCTCATATGTTTGAATACTTGGTCCCCAGTTGGTGGAGCTGTTTGAAAGTACTAGGAGATATGGCCTGGATGAAGTGTGTCGTTGGAGGTTTCAAAAGACTAGAGCCATTCATTCAACCATTTCTTTTTTTTTTTTTTTTTTGAGACAGGGTTTCTCTGTGTAGCTTTGCACCTTTCCTGGAACTCACTTGGTAGCCCAGGCTGGCCTTGAACTCACAGAGATCCACCTGCCTCTGCCTCCCGAGTGCTGGGATTAAAGGCGTGCGCCACCACCGCCTGGCTCTCAACCATTTCTTATCTCAAATTCTCAAGGCCTAAAGTCTAAGTGAGTTTTACAGGGTTTTCTGATCCTGATCACTCAGGGCTGAAATGAAGATATTGGGTCTGGTCAGCCAGTGCTTGCCTGTAGGCGATGGGGACAATATGTTCACTCTGTTCATTCCATCTTCATTTCTTATTCATATTGTCAATTGATAGAATCTAGCCCTCTGTAGATGTGTGTTTGAGATCCCCTTTCCCTTTCTTACTGATGGTCAGTGTCTTCTCTCTGCTCCTGAGAGCAACCTGTCTTTTCTCTGTGGCTTCCCTCTCTCTACAATGGCATAAACAGT
>CABHPH010156589.1:0-35613 GCA_902168325.1 Peromyscus nudipes
CTTAGCTGCTGAGCCATCTCTCCATCCATGAGTAAACTGTTTCCTTGCTCTGACTACTCACCCTAATTCCTTGGGCTCTCTTTGTGAGAGGTAAATGAACGGTCTTGGTTTGGTGACAGGTTTTCTTTGCTGTAGTTAAAGTAGTGCCTGAAGTAACTTCTGACTTACGCTTAGAATATAAAGTTTTTCTGCTGTATTCTTTTTTGCCTTCAAGACAGGGTTTCTCTGTGTTGCCCTGGCTGTCCTGGAACTCACTCTGTAGGCCAGGCTGGCCTTGAACTCAGAGATCCACCTGCCTTTGCCTCCCAAGTGCTGGGATTAAAGGCGTGCGCCACCACCACCCAGCTCTCTGTTGCCATGTTCTTTATTATTAGGGGGTATTGATATTTCATACTAAGAAATAATGTTAATGGGGGGGAAGTAACTTTTCCCCACTTTTAAGTTCTTTTAAAAAATATGTATGTGTATGATGTGTGCCTATGTGTGTGCCCCCCCCCCACACACACTTGTGTGTCCCAGAGCACACATGGCAGTCAGGGGACAAATTCATGTCAGTCCTCACCTTCCATCTCATTTGAAACAGGGTGTTTTGTGTCTTCTGCTTCTGGCGATCTCTGCCTTTCATTTGCCTGTAGCTCTGGTATAATGGATGTGTACTACCATGCCAGGCTTGGCGTGGACTCAGGATTCAATCAGGTCTTCACACTTGCATGGCAAGGACAAGCACGTGCTTTACCCACTGAGCCATCCGCCCTGGTTCCAGCCTCAAAGTTCTCAGTTGAAAGAGACAGGTAAACAAGAGAAAATCCGGCAGGAATTATTGCTGAGTGCACGCCATGTGTGTGGGATTCCTAGGGAGTGAAAGATTCTGAGAAGTGCCCGGACAAGGAAGAGGACTTGGATACCTAGGGGTGGAAGCTTGTAGACCAGGGAGTAGAGAAGGCCGGGTTGCTGAAGCTTTGCGGTATGGCACACTCTGATGCCCCCTGCAGGCTGATGAGGGGCATAACAGCCTTCTAAGATTGCTCTGGGAGAAAGGGTGTAGCTCTGTCATAGGTAAACAGGGAGGGCAGAGAGCACGAGGCATCAGCTTTTCGCTCCAAACAATCCTTGTGCCAGGTAGGCATACATCGGAATGGCATGTTCTGGTCACCTCCAGTGCCAATTACAGAGTGGCCTGCTTTTTGAAAGTCATTCCTCAGAGTATTTGAAGTTTGATTTCTACATTTATTTTCAAATTCTTTTATCATTTTTAATACATTTTATTTATTTTCTCTCTGTGTGTGCATGTGTTCATGCACATGCCAACCTGCTTGTGCATGTCTATGCACATGTGTGTACCGCAGTGGGTGTGTGTGGAAGAGGAAGTCATTCTCTCCTTCTACCACTTGGGGCCCAGGGATTAAACACAGACCGTCAAGCCTGGTGGCAGGTGTGGTTACCTGCTGCTGAGCCGTCTCCCGGCCCACGTGTTCATGTCTCCATGGATGCCGAGGGCTCTCGTGTTTCTTGGCATCGATGCAGCAAAGAGCGTGATGTTCTTTGTCAGGCAGGATGGGGACCCTCTTGAAGTCCTCAGGAATAAGATGTGATTTTCAGGTTGCTATGGTGCACAGGAAGTAGTGGGTTCCCTGGGTCGCTCTGTTCCTTGCCTCCCAGGTACCATAGAATGATTCATTCACAGTAACTATTGGTTACCTCTGTCCCCAACAGAGTGGTGGTGCCTGTCACAGCTAGATGCTCAGGGCTGCCTGTTTGACCTTTCAGAAGCCACAGCAGCGACGTAACTACGACCTGTTTCTGTTGAGTATGTGGGAAAGTGTAGCCGTTAAAGTGAGCCCAGGGGTGCCAGAGACATCACTTAGATGGTAGAGTGCCTGAGTCCTAAACACTGCATGAATTGGGTATGGTGGTGCACACCTGTAATCCAGCACTCAGGAGGTGGGGGCAGGAGAATCAGGAGTTCAAGGTTATCCTCAGCTACTTAGGGACTTGGAGGCCAGCTTGTGTCACAGGAGACTTGGAAGTTACTTCTGTGCACAGTCTGTAGTTGACGAGCAGGGAGTTATTGCTCACTCCCTGAGGGTGGGCTTTCTGTATCATTTGTATTAATAATGAGTTTATTTATATTTATGTTTATATTTATTTTGACTTGCTTGCACGGTTATAGCCCTGGTGTTTGGTTTCAGTTGGTATTCCTGGCATGTGTGCACATGTATACACATGCGTGTGTGCTAAGTGTTTCATTTTTGGTACAAGATATTCCAGCCTGCAGCCACCAGGCGTCACTAATTACCTCCTTGGAGCCTTGGTGCTCACAACTGCCAGGTGAAGGGGTTGACAATGTTTCTCCTTCTGGAGGGTTTATGAGTGCCTGCCACATACCAGGGATGATTTTTAGATAGTAACTACACAGTGAGAAAAGCAGACTGTGGTCTCTACGCAAGATTTGAGAAGACAGTCTGTGGTGTCTTAATCTTCAGGGATTTATGAATTAGCAGAGAATGGAGACATTTCAGGTAAACCAGCATGGCTATACTAGCATCCAGGGAGCTAGTGCCCATGGGGCTGTAGGTGGTCATGACACAGAGTGGGGATGCAAAGAAAGGTGTGTTGGTCATGACCCCCTCTCTCTGTGTCTCCACATGACAGTAGCGTCAGGATCAGTTCTTCACCTGGTCACTTTCAGGAAGTCCATCATCTGACTCAGGGCACAGCGTCTGATCTGCCCTCAGTGGCCAAGCCTGATATGGATCCCCCTTCTCTCCCTTTCCTCTCCCCACCGCCTCTCCTTCTAGCCTGTATACTGCAGCTCAGAGGCTAAGGGCTCTTCTTGTTCTTCCAGAGGACACAAGTTTGGCTCCCATCACCCATGGTGGGCAGCTCACAACTGCATAAAACTCCAGCTCCAGGGGATCCAACCCCCAGGCCTCTGCAGTCACCTGCAGTCATGTGTATATACCCTCCCCTATACCCATAATTAACATTAATAAAAATAAATCTTGAGAAAAGTAATGATTTATTTTTATGAGACAGGATTTCATGTAGCCCAGGCTGGCCTCAAACTTTTTTGTGTAGCCAAAGATGACCTTGAGCTTCTAATCCCCCTGCCTCAACTTCCCCAAGTACTAGGATTATAGACGAGTATCACCATGCCCAGTTAATGCAGTGCTGGGATGGAAACCCAGGGCCTCATGTATGCACATGTGTGTTCAGGTGCACATTTAGGTGAGCACACATTGGTGTGGAGGCCTGAGGTAAATGTCCAGTGTCTTCCCTTGGTCATTCTCCACCTTCATGTTTGGAGAAAGGTCTGTCACTGATTGAAGCCCACTTATGGGGCCAGGATGGCAGCTGGTCCCCTCCCTCCCCCAGGGCCAGGGTTGCAGAAGTATACCACTCTTCTCTGACATTTTCTGTGGGCTCTGGGGATCCAAATCCAGATCCTCATGCTGTGAAGCAGCTACTTTTTCTGACTGAACCTTCTCACCGTTCCCAGGAATCATTCTTCCAATAGTTCCGCTGAATTCTCAGTTCATTGGCTCCCAGCTCAGCATCTCAGTGATGGTTTCCTTATGGTAGATGGCCCCTGGATTTTGATGCCGCGTTAGCTTCATTTTGTCTAATTTTTAAAATTAGCTTAGTCTGTAGTTGGAGATGTAGTGCAGCTGGGAGTGTGCCTGCCTGGCATGCATAAAGCCCTGAGTTCATACCAGCACCATGTAAACCAGGCATGGTAACACACCTGTAATCCCAGCACTCAGGAGGTGGAGGCAGGAGAATCAGAAGTTCAAGATCATTATTGGCTACATGTGGAGTTCAAGGACAGCCTGGGGCTACATGAGACCCTGTTTAAGGAAAGGAAAAAGGGGAAAGAATCTGGCCATAACTGAAAGACTCGGCATCCTATTGAATATTTTGTAATGAGAAATCATCATTCTCTCTTACAGATGTCCCTTTGAGGACCAGCCTGCCACCACCACTCAGAAATTACAAATATGGTAACCAATTTTTCTTACTATTTTAAAAGATATATAACTTTGCATTATTTTTGTTGGCATGAATTCATATGTGGTGTTCCAAATTAATTTACTATAAATTAAAGTCACTTTGGAGGGGCAAGAGACATAGCTTAGTGAAGAATGTGTGCTTAGCATGGGCAAGACCCTGGTTCGATCCCAGCACTAATATATATATGATACAAGTATAAACTACGGAGCCGGAGAGGTGGCTCAGAGGTTAGGCGCCCGGCCTGTGGTCACAGAGGTGGCGAGTTCGGTTCCCGTGAGTGCCATGTGTGAATGAATGACGTCACTCATGAATGAATCAATCGCTGATGGATCGATCAATCGATCGATCAGAAAAAAAAACAAGTATAAACTACGTATACTCGTGGACTATTATGTATGTATGAGCCATTATTATTTTTATATCATTGATGTTTGCTTAGCATATGAATCAGAGATGCTTTTGAGGGTCTTTGGCAATATAAATATATATCATACACACACACATATATCAGTATGGAAGTTTGCTAAGGAGTATAGGAGTCTAACATGCTGTGAAAGTCAATTGTAATTGTGTAGGGAAGTAGCATGCCTGTGAGGAATGGCTTGCTTGGTAAAAACTGTTTGTAAATGAGGTTTCTTTGCCAGGTAATCAAAGAAGAAAAAAAATGACAAGGACCAAAAATGAAAAGAAGTCTTTAGGGTCATGGATGTGACTCCATCAGGAGGTTTTACGGTTACAGGAAGCACTGGGTTTCATCCCTGACCCAAATAAAACTGAGTGTGCTGGTGCATACTTGTGATCCAGTCAGTGTGTCGGTGCACACTTGTGATCCAGTGTGCTGGTGCACACCTGTAATCCAGCAGGGAGGTGAGACAGGAGAATCTGGAGTTGAAAGTCATTCTCAGCTACAAATGGAGTTCAAGCCGAACCTGGGATGCATCTCTGTCTCAAAAGAAGTGGTTTAGCATTTTAAATGCCAATCACTTGAACATGCTCGTTTTATATGCTGCAATTAGTGACCTAAAAATCCAGTAACAGGAGCTGAGGTGAAGCTCAGTTGTTTGAGTGTTTACCTCGTATGCAGAGAGCCTTCAGTGAGACCCCTACTGCTGCATAAAGTGGGTAGTCCTGTAGCACCTGGGAGCTGGAGACAGGAGGATCCGAAGTTCAAAATCATCCTTAGCTATAAAGCAAGCTGTAAAGGCCAGCCTGGGATACATGAGATGCCATCTTACAGATAGATAGATAGATAGATAGATAGATAGATAGATAGATAGGTAGATAGATAGATAGATAGGTAGATAGGTAGGTAAGGCTGGTGAGACAGCTCAGCAGGTAAAAGCACCTGCTGCCAATCCTGACAACCCGAGTTCAACCTCTGGCCCCACAAATAATGGAAAGCGAGAACTCAAATTCACAAGTTGTCCTCTACCTTGTCACACATGTATGCACAAACACACACACAAAATAAATAAAATACAATAAAAAGTAAAAATACTGTAATAAAGCCAGAGGCTATGTATGTGTCATTATTTGTTATAAAGACCATCTAGCCCCTCATCCTCAGTGGAGTGGTACTGAGCAAACTTGGATTTGAGACCCCTGCTTGAAAGTGACAATGCATCCAATAAATATTTCTGCTAATTAGGACAGGTGTTTGAAAGTGTAAATTTTTTATTACCTTAAGTCATTTTCCAGAGTGGCTTTTCATTCCATTCCCGTCTGATAGGGCAATCAATGACCTACGGTCTTTCTAAATCACAATCTACGTGGGCCTGCATTTTAATACCACAGTCTAATTGTGAGGTTGCAGAGGCGGTCAGGCAGGAGGCAGAGGCACTGAGTGGAAAGTACTTTGATTCATGAGACCTCAAGCATTTACATACTCAGTATTGAAGCAGAAAAGGAATCAAAAGCATGATTGAGGGAAATATGAGATTTCTCAATTGTGGCTTTCACAGCTTTTGGAGGAGAATGCCATGAATAGAATCTCAAATCTTAAAGCTTGAATCCACCTGCAAATTACATATAGTTTCCCTTTTTGCATATTGTCTATGTGTGAGTGTGTGTGTGTGTGTGTGTGTGTGTGTGTGTAGGCAAATGTGTGCAATGTCAGCATTCTTAAAAGATAACTTTTAAAACAATGAAAGCAGATCTGGGGAGCTCTCGATGGCTCATTTGGCTAAGTGCTTCCTGGACAAGAATGAGGACCTAAATTCAACCCCCAAACCTTTATAAAACATGCTGGGCACAATGGCACATGTTTGTAATCCCAGAGCCGGGGAGGTAGAGTCAGGTGTGTCCTTGGGGCTTGCTGGCCAGACCAGCCTAACGTCACCAGTGAGCTCTAGGCCAGTGAGAAATTCTGTCTCAAAAATAAGTAAGTAAATAAATAACAGAGTGGATGGCTCCCAAGGAAGGACAGTCGAAGTTATCCTCTGGTCTCCATACTGTCACACACATACACACACACGCACACACACACACACACACACTATAAAAGAAGATAGTGCAACCATCAGAGACTCCAGGTTGCTACGTCTCCCTAGGGTAGAGAACATGTCATGGAGATTCCTCTGTCTCATTGACCCCTTGCATCATAGCATTTCCACATGTTCGGATGAGCAGGCAGGAACCTAGGAAGGAATTACAGAGGCTCTGGACCCGACAGGCATGGAGATGCTCTTTGGCTGGGTCTGGCTGAGGAACAATCCACTACTTTGTCTTACTTAGGAAAGGCTTGGTGCCAGCTTTTCACCTGCCATGGTCACCTGGTACTTGTCTGGCTTGTGGCAACAGAACAGCACACTGAGTGTGAAGTGGGGGGGCGCAGCGGCAGGTTCACTCCTGCTGGCCATTGGTTCTGTGCTGTTGGGCAAAGGGCCCGCTCTTACAGCCGCAGTGATTTCTGAGGCTCTTCCCCTATATCATCAGCATCTACAGCTGTTGATTCAGCTATTTGTCCCGGGGGTTCAGCTACCGTGCGTTTGGACACGCAGAAATCCTGACTTCTGTACACTCTGCTAAGCCTTGTGTGTGAGTCTTTAAATTTTATTTATTGTTTGTTTGTTTTGAGACCAAGTCTCTCTATGTAGCCCAGGCTGATCTGGAACTCTCTATGTAGTCCAGGCTGACCTGGAACTCTCTATGTAGACCAGGCTGGCCTCAAACTCACAGAGATCTGCATGTCTCTGCTTCCTGAAATCTGGGATGAAAGGTGTGTGTCACTACACCCGGCTAGCCTGGTGTGTTTTTGATGTAGTATGAAATTTAACAGTGCATGGGCTAGCTTGTTAAATACTCCACAAATATTTACTATTTTTTTACTTTAAACATTTAGAACTCCATTTTCTCTGCGATAGTGATTATGTGTATGAGTGTCTGCCTCTGTGTGTGTGTGCATGCGTGTGTGTGTGTGTGTGTGTGTGTGTGTGTGTGTGTGTGTGTGTATGTGTGTACCATGTGTATACTGTGTCCACAGAAGCGGTGTCAGATTCCCTCTAACTGGAGTTACTGGCAGTTGTGAGCCATTCCATGTGTGCTGGGAACCAAACCTGGATCCTCTTAACTGCTGATCCACTTTTACAGACCCTAATTGGATATAATTCTTAAAGATTTATCTTTATTTGTGTATGTGTCTCTGTGTGTGGATGCTATGTGTGTGTGTTCCTGTGGAGGCCAGGGGAGAGCAGCCTTGCTTACATGGAGAGCTGCAGGGCAGACTGGGGAGGGCTGGAGAGATGGCTTAGCAGTTAAGAGTGTGCACCGCTCTTTGAAAAGGATCTGAGTTCAGTTCCAAGCAACTGGTCCCATCGCCTGTAACTCCAACTCCAGATAGATCAGTGTCCTCTTCTGGCCTGTGTGGGCACCCCACACATATGATTTGTGTGTATGAGTGTGAGCACACACACACACACAAATCTTAAAAAAAAAAAAGACAAGGTGGATATCACCTGGAGAACAAAACCCAAGGTTCATTGCTGGCCTCCACATGCATGCACATGTACATGCACCTGTACGTGAACTCACACACAAGTTTTAAAAAATTTTATTAACAAAATGTACAGGTCATGGATAATGTTCATACAATTTTGTAGGTAGAGTCTACAGATCCCAACCTTCTTTACTTAAAATTAATTACTGTTGGGGTCCCCCTTGTCTCAAATACTAGCTGGACATGGATTTTTAGTGACGAAAAAGAATGCAGTGGAAGACTCAGAATTGTAGATAGTCTAAAAGTCATGTTTGCTTATTTTTCTGGGTTCATCATAAATTTATTTCATCATTTGAGGCATATTCACATTCCTGATGATGCTCATATTTTACTTAGGCTATATTTATTTTTATTCTTTAAGAATCTCGCACACACCTTTAATCCCAGCACTCAGGTCTCTGTGAGTTGGAGGCCACCCTGGTTTATAAAGTGTGTTCCAGGATAGCCAGAGCTAGCTCAAAAAAACAAGAGTTATAGGCTAGCTGGCTCAGCAAGTAAAGGCACTTACTTATTCCCCAGCTTGTCAACTCAGTCTCATCACCAGGGCCCATGTGGTGGGAGGAGAAAACCCCAACCCCAACACACACACACACACACACACACACACACACACACACACAGACAGACACACACAGACACACACACACACACGCACACACACACACACACGAAATAGGTTTTTTGTTTGTTTGTTTTAAGAATCTATAGTTATGGTCCAAGGGTGCCGAAATAGTGTTAAAACTGCAATAATAAGATTGTGGGCTGGAGAGACGGCTCAGCAGTTAAGAGCACTGGCTGCTCTTCCAGAGGACCCGGGTTCAATTCCCAGCACCCATGTAGCAGCTCACAACTGTCTGTTACTCCAGTTCCAGGGGGTCTGGCATGCTCACACATACATACATGCATGCAAAACACTAATGCACATAAAAATAACTAAAAAAAAAAGATTGCAATAGATAATTGAAAGTTGACTCTTCTTTCTCTCTTGTATGTTTATGTGTGTATGTAGTCATATGTGTACATATGTGTGGGGGAGTGTACATATATGCAAGTGTGTGTTGACATCTGGTATCTTCCTCTAGCACAATCCACCTTATTTATTTATTTTGAGACAGGGTCTCTCACTGAACCTGGAGCTCACTTACTCAGCTGGACTTGGCCAGCCAGTGAGCTCCAGGGGTCTGCTGGTCTCCACCTCCCCAGTGCTGGGATCACAGGTGTGTACCATTAAACCTGGCTTTTTTCCGTGGGTTCTGGGGATGGACCTCAGGCCCTCCTGCTTGGACAGCTAGCACTTTACTGACTGATCCCTCTTCCCAACCAGACTGTTGGAGATAATGAGTACTTCACAGTGCTCACAAAATGGCCTCCAAAGGGTGGCGCTGTTAGGAGGTGTGGCCATGTTAGAGGAAGTATATCATTGTAGGGTGGCCTTTGAGGCTTCCTATGCTTGGAATACCACCCAGTGAGTCAGCTGACTTCCTGTTGCCTGCAAGATATAGGACTCTCAGCTGTTCCTCCAGCACCGTGTCTGCCTGCACGCTGCCATGCTCCCCGCCATGATGATAATGGATAGAACCTCGGAACTGTCAATGAGCCACCCCAATGAACTGTTTTCATTTATAAGAGTTGCCGTGGTCATGGTGTCTCTTCATAGCAATAAAAACCCTAACTAAGACAATGAGTGTTTACTCACATGTATATGTGCACCATGTCCAAGCCTGGTGCCTGAGGAAGACAGAAGAGCCACAAGTGCCCTTACACAGTGCCATTCTTTACTGGATGACAGACCCTATGATGACCTAGCTACCCTGAGGTGTGCTCAAAAGACCCTGCTTTTCATACAGATTCTTTTTTACAATGTAACTATAGAACGGAATTTAGTGTCGCAGATCCTTTATTACAGTGTAGCCAGTAGAGTGGGATCGAGTGTCACAGATCCTTTATTACAGTGTAGCCAGTAGAGTGGGATTGAGTGTCACAGATACTTTATTACAGTGTAGCCAGTAGAGTGGAACTGAGTGTGCTGTTGAGAGCTTTTTCAGATAGAACTACACGCTGTAATCATAATACAGTAATTAAATGGTTTAGAAAATGAAGCGGAGAACCAGAAACTTTTAGAATTCAAGTATGCAGAATACCTGTGTCAACTAGGTATGTACAACTAGGGGCTGGTTATCTTAGAGTTGGAGGGGTCTGTAAAATGTTTGTAAGTGCAAGAGTTTATATGGCCTGTGGTTCCAGACAGAGAGTCCATAATGGCGGCGGAAGCATGGCAGCAGGGACCTGATCAGGAAGCTCAGAGTTCACATCTTCAACCATATGCAGATAGTAGAGAATTCAGGGTTCAAGTTTCACCCAAGTGTAGAGAGATAGTGTAGGGCAAAAATGCAGGATGGCCTGGTTTCAACACCAGCAGTTACAGAGTGGAGTGGGTTTGAATGAAGCAGCCTCAATGGATAAAATGCTTATCTCACAAGCATAGCTGCCTGAGTTTGACTCCCAGCACCCACATCATAAGCTGCATGTGGTGGCGCATGCCCGAAATGCTAACCCTGGCAGGGCAGAGACAGGAAGATCCCTGGGACTCACTGGCCAGCCACTTGAGCAGAATATGTGAATTCCGGGTTCTATAGGGTAAAAAGGGCCGAGGAGAAACACCTTGATCCTGACTTGACCTCAGGACCAGAGCTTGAAATCTCACCAATCCCTGAGATCCCTGAGCATGGAATCCCACCAGTCCCTGAGATCTCTGAGCACAGAATCCTTGCACCAACCCTGAGCTTGCCCCGGAATTAGGCTACAAAATCCCCCCCCCCCAAAGGCCCCCCCCAAACCCTATATAATCTCTGTACCTGGTTCCGTTCGCAGCTCCTGCTCACCCTAGAGACAGCCACCCTCCTGGATTTTTCCTTCCCAGTAAATCTCGAAAGAGGTTTGTTGAGCAGTGTGACACTTTTCCTGGAGAGAAGCCTGGCTGTATTGGAAATGTATGTAGGAAGTTATTAAACTTTCTCCCGAGCTGGAGTGGAGCAGAATTCTAACACTTTCCCTCTAGCCAAGCCCAGTTGTATCAGTTCTCTGGACCTGAGCTGAGCTGTTTGTAACAACTTCGCTGGGGAAACCTCCCCTGCTGGAGCAGAGCTGTTACACTGTATTGGGAAAACCTTTCCCTGGGGCAGAGCTGTAACCTGCAAAGTGACTGGGTGGTGTTCCTTGGCTCCCACCTGCCAGGATACCTTTCCATCTGAGTTCCAACGCTTACAGGTTCAGTAAAAGACTATCTCTAAACACTGAGTGGAGAGCAATAGGGAAAGATACCTGACATTAACCTCAGGCCTCCTTGTGCATGTACATACAACATGCATACTATGCACAAACATGTACATGCACCCACACACACATGCATACACCTGTGCACACATACAGACATGTACATACATGCATGTACACATATATGCGTGTATAGGCACACACATCTATGTACCTATACATGTACATACACACCATGCACACACATAAATACACACAAAAAGAATAACAGATACTGTGTCTTTTGGGCATTGGTGTGTTCACATGACCACTGAGCCTAGGTAATGTTTGAATTCTGAATGCCTTATAACTGCCCCCAAGGGATTAGTGATTTTTTTCAAGACACTTTTCTTCACTTGTGTCCCACTGTGCAGCCTTGGCCAGAACTTGCCCTGTAGACCAATCTGGCCTGAAACTCATAGAGATCTGCCTGCCTCTGTCTCCTGCGTGCAGGGATTAAAGATGTGCGCTACCATGCCTGCCTGTCACTGTGTCTTAATTTAAGATTTATATGTGGGTTGGTTTTTTTTTGTTTGTTTGTTTGTTTTTGAGACAGGGTTTCTCTGTGTAGCTTTGCGCCTTTCCTGGATCTCACTCTGTAGCCCAGGCTGGCTGGCCTCGAACTCACAGAGATCCTCCTGGCTCTGCCTCCTGAGTGCTGAGATTAAAGGTGTGCACCACCATCGCCCGGCATATGTGGGTTTTTTTAATTGTCCCTTCTTGGCCTTTAGTGGCTCTAGAAGATAAAATGGAGTTGTGTTCGCTGTTGAGACTTCTAGTTCTGCTGCTCCATGGTTACATGTCAAAGCCTAAGCTCTGAACCCACACGAACATGCCTGACCCATGGGCCTCATGAACCCAGTACATAAGTGACACTAACTTAAAAAATTGTAAAACTTTCTGTGATTTGTTTTTGGTAATTCTGTGGTTCCTGATTATGAACTTATAGATGACAGTTTCGTATCACTCAATGTCAAAAGGTTGTACACTTACCGATTTAAAATGTCTGTGTGTCTCTCCCTCCCTCTTCCTCTTCCTCCCTCTCGGTTCCTCTGTCTTCCTTTCCCTCCTCTCTGGTTTCTCCCTGGGGTCCCTCCTCGTTCCTGCCGGGGCCTCCCTATGCCAGGCGAGCGTCCACCACAGAGCCCACTTCTGCCTGCTGCACTTTGAATGATTTGCTAAAGTGCATTTTCTCTTATAGTAGGACAGATTTTAAATAGGTGTGTTTATAAAGAAAGGGATTCCGTGTTTCCACTTTCTCATCTAATAATCACAACAGAGGTTTTAGATAAATCTATGTGAACAAAGAACTTGTTTTGTTTTTCTTTCAGATACACTAAAGATTCTTCATCAAGCTCACAAAGCAAAGGTGTGTCTGTGGGTGGGGTTTCTGATGGGTGGGGTTTCTGGACACCAGCTTCACCAGTGTGGTTGGAATTGGGAGTATGCAAATGGAGGTGTATGTCTAAAATCTCCTACTCTAGGAATTATGTTTTGGAGGAGTGCTCTCTACAGCCTTCCGTTCCCATTAAAGGGAAAGAAAAATAGGGGCTGGGAGAGGACCCAGTCAATAGTGTTTACCTTACAGGCATGGGGACCTGAGTTTGGTTCCCCAGCACCCAGGTGAAAGTCAGAAAGTCACCTGTAATCCCAGCACTGGGAATCGGGAGACGGGGGTCTGTTGAGCCAGGTCAGCCTAGCTGAATTGGTGAGCTCCAGGTTCAGGAAGACACTGTCTCAGACAGTAAGCTGAAGCAGCATTTCATGTGTGGACTGTGACCTGCTGTCCGGCAGCCTGACCTCCTAATTCTGCACCAGAAACAAAGGCCCAGAAGCAAACACTGGTACTCTGTGTACAGGTGCAGGCCACAAGAACCCAGGTGGGTACTGTCACAGAGGCCCCGCCTACCCCTCCAGGGTGGTCCTTACCTGAAGAGAGCTGTGTGTCATGTGTTTTGTGCTTTCATTCATACCTTCTTGAATATTTGTATAAGGTTTTGATGACGTTGCCACCAAAGGTGTGCCTCTCAGATGGGATGGGAACGTCTTTTCTCTGGAGCCTCGGTGACCTTTCATAGACTCCTCATTGGAAATGTCAACTCACTCTTACATTAACTGCTCAAGGATAAGGGACACACCTTTGTGTGGGCATGTGTATGACTGTGTGCACGTGTGCATCTACACGTGTGTATGGAGACAGGTGTGCACATGCATGTGAAGACCAGAGGTCAACATGGAATGCCTTCCTTAATTGCTCTCCACTTTTTATTGTAGTTTTTTGAGACAGGGTCTCACTATCTGGGTCCGCATGGCCTGGAACTCGCTGTGTAGACCAGGCTGGCATTGAACTCACTGAGATCTACCTGCCTGTGCCTGGGGAGTGCTGGAATTTAAGGTGTGTGCCACCACGCCTGGCTTCCACCTTATCTTTTAGATAGGATCTCTCACTGAGCCTGGGGCTCACGATTTGGCTACACCGGCTGGCTTATCCCCAGGAGCGTCCTTTCTCCACATTGCCAACACTGAGATTGCACCACCGTGACCAGCTTTTGAACCCAGGTCCTCACACTTTTGTGGCAAACACTTGACTGACTGGACTACGTCCCAGCCCTGAGGGACCATGTTATAATTCGAGCCTCTTCTTACCTCTAGCACCTAGTGTAATGCCTGGATCATAGCGATTTTTGTAATTTTAAAAATCTTGATTGCACTTTCATTTATTTATTTATTACAAGTGTGTGTGGGTGAGTGCATGTGTGAAGGTCAGAGGGCGACTTTCAGGAGTCTGTTCTCTCCTGCCATGTGGGTTACAAGGATCGAGGTCTTCAGGCTTGGCCTCAGGTGCCTTTCCCCTCTGAGCCATCTCTCTGGCTCTCCCTAACAAGTTTTGAGTGAAGTATTTATCAATGAATTGATTTCATTTTATTTTTGTTTCAAGTCATTGGTGCAGTTGTAAACTCAAGCTTTCAGATAAATGTGTGTCACCGGTGAGAGTGTCAGCTGGTGTCAGGTTAGGGACCTAGTGACAAGTGGCTGAGAGTGTCAGGTTAGGGACCTAGTGACAAGTGGCTGAGAGTGTCAGCGGGTGTCAGGTTAGGGACCTGGTGACATTCATTGTGTATGAAAACTTGACAGTGTCTCATGGACCCACGCATGTCTGAGACTACATGTGGCACCCGTTCCTTTTGTGGATACCAGAATGTTCTACCACAGTCTGACCACAGGTTTCATCCGTGGAGTGTGTTCATTCTGATTTCTAAACAGTAGAGAAGGCAAGGTATGGTTTTGTTTTATGTCTTATTAGTTACTCTTCTCTTTGCTGTGGTAGAATACTTCACAAAAGAGGCTTGAGAGAGGGAGTTATTTATTTCTTTATCATTTTATATCCTAAAACCAAGTCCATCGTGGAGGGGCAAGCATGGCATTTATAATAAGCAGAGCCATGGGTGCTGGAGCTCAGTACCCCCCACACCCCAGTGTATATGTGCATATGTGTGTGTGCTGTGGCCAGCAGAGGGAGCCGGGTCCTGCTCGGTCACTCTCTGCCACACTCCCTGGAGACAGGCTCTCTCACTGAGTCTAGAATTAGGTTGGCAGCCAGTGAGCCCCAGCGACTCCTTCTGCACTTCATATAGCACTGAAATCATAGGCACTGTCAGCCTTTTGAGGGAGCTGGGGATTTGAACTCAAGTCCTCATGCTTGCACAGAAAATGCTCTTACTTGGTGGGTGAGCCATCTCTCCTGCCCTACAGCCATAGTTTTAAGAGAGAAAAACTGTAAGATTTTAGAAGACGGCACATGATGCATTTCTGTTTGCACAGCGAAGTTTACAGGCACATCTCCACACATATGACGCATACGTCAATGGTGTCAGGAAGCACACGTGGCCAGGTACAGGTTCTGCAGAGGACAGCTCAGTAGTTAGGGCACAGGGGTAGGAGACTGCAGTTTTCACTCTCTATGTGCTTGGGGGATTTTGTGTTTAGATTCTGTGTTCTAAAAGAACTTTTTAATGAAGCATTGAATTTTTTTTCAGTGAATGTACTCTGGAGTTCAAGACAGTCTGTCTGTACGGAGTGAAGCTCATGATCCATGGAACATGGCCTCTGGCTTGTAGGGCTTCTGTTTGGCAATGGAGAGACCTTTCTGTTGAGTCTGTCTCAGATATATTCTAGAAATACGGTGGACTGGGCTTGGGGAATGATTTTGTCAGTAAAGTGTTTGCCTCGCAAGCATGAGGACCAAGGCTGAGGTCCCCAGAACTCACATAAAAAGGCAGGTGTGTGAGAACCCTCTCCACCATTGAGGTCTTATGAGTCTTAGCTGGGGACAGTCTCGTGAGTTCCTGGGGTTTTCCTTAGCTGCAGATTTCTCCCCATCCCCCTAATGGTACAGTCTGTCAAGATAGCTCTTTCATTGCTCTCCCTCCTTGTCTCTTCCCCATGTTCCCACCTCCTTTCCCCTCCCACCCTCTCCCCTCTATTCTCCCCTCTCAGTTTGTCCAGGAGATCTTAACACTTTCCCCTTCTTGGGGTGATCCATGTGTGTCCCTCTTAGTGTCCTCCTCTTTACCTAGCTTCTCTGGGTTATGGATTGTAGCCTGGTTATCCTTTGCTTTGTTTCTAACATTCACTTATGAGTGAGTACATACCGTGTTTGTCTTTCTGGGTCTGAGTTACCTTACTCAAGATGATATTTTCTAGTTCCATCCATTTGCCTACAAATTTCATGATGACATTGTTTTTTACCACTGCATAATACTCCATTGTGTAAATGTACCACATTTTCTTTATCCATTCTTCTGTTGAAGAGCATCTAGGATGTTTCCAGGTTCTGGCTATTACAAATAATGCTGCTGTGAACATGGTTGAGCAAATGTCCTTGTGGTGTGGTTGAGCATCTTTTGGGTATATGCCCAGGAGTGGTATTGCTGGGTCTTGAGGTAGGTGGATTCCCAATTTTCTGAGATACTGCCATACTGATTTCCAGAGTGGCTGTACAAGATTGAATTCCCACCAGCAGGTGGAGGAGTGTTCCCCTTGCTCCACATCCTTTCCAACATAGGCTGTCATCTGTATTTTTTATCTTAGCCACTCTGACAGGCATAAGATGGTATCTCAGAGTCGTTTTGATTTGCATTTCCCTGATGGCTAAGGATGTGCACTCAGATTGCTGTCTGCCCTAATTGTCATCATAGAACCTACATCCAGTAGCTGATGGAAGCAGATGCAGAGATCCACAGCCAAGCACTTGGCCAAGATCCTGGGTTCTGTTGAAGAGAGGAAGGAAGGATTATAAGAGCAAGGGGGGGGGTCAGAATCATGATGGGAAAAGCCACAGAAATAGCTGACCCAAGCTAATGGGAGCTCATGGACTGTGAACTGATAGCTGGGGAGCCTGCATAGGCCCTCTGAGTGTGGGTGAAAGTTGTGTGGCTTGATGTGTAATGGGACCAGGACTTACCCCAGGTACACAAACTGGGTTTTTAGACCCCATTCCCTATGGTGCAAGGCCTTACTCAGCCTTGATGCAGGAGGGAGGGGCTAGGTCCGGCCCCAACTTGGTATAACAGCCTGAGTTGACTACCCAAGGGAGACCTTACTCTCTATGAGGAGGGGATGGGGGTGGCATGGAGGTATGTGGGGGGAGCGGGAGAAGAGGAGGGAGGGGGAACAGGGATTGGTATGTAAAAGGAAAGAAAATCTTTTTTTTAGTAATCAGCCTGGGGAGGCAGAGTCAGGCAGCTCCCCAGGGCTTATGCCAGCTAGTCCAGCTAATCAGTGAGTTCTAGGTTCAATGAAAGACCCTGTCTTAGTTAGGGTTTCTATTGCTGTGAAGGAACACCATGACCACAGCAACTCTTATAAAGGAAAACATTTAATTGGGCCGGCTTACAGTTCAGAGGTTCAGTCCATTATGGTCATGGCAGGACATGGCAGCATGCAGACAGACTGGGGAGGTAACTGAGAGTTCTAGATCTTGCAGGCAACAGGAAGTGAATTGAGATACTGGGTGTGGCTTAAACATATATGAGACCTCAAAGCCCACCCCATGGTGACACACTTCTTCTAACAAGGCAACATCCACTCCAGCAAAGCCACATCTTCTAATAGTGCCACTCCCTTTGGGGGACATTTTCTTTCAAACCACCACAGACCCTGTTGCAAAAAATACAGTGGAGTAGAGATTGAGCAAGCCACCCAACATGGGCTCCTGGCCTCCATTGCACACATACCCATGCATTCACATGCACACACATATAGGGAACTAGACTAGACTACAAACAGCTGGATTCTGATTGGCAGGTGGTACCATGTGCCCAATCCACAGGAACTTCCAGGTGCTATTCAGGGGAGACAACAACTCCAAATTGTCTCCCGTGATGTCCAACTAGATTTGCAACTATCTCTGGAGAACCAACATCAGTACCACTCCAAATCACATGGAAATGTGACAGTTAATAAGACGCAGGCTGAAATCCTTGTCAGCTTGGGCGAGGTTTTTAGATATGTGCCCTTGGGGCCACTGAAGGCCAAGTTGCTCCTCTGAGAAGTCACATGGTCAAGAGCGTGTCTTCAGTTCCACCTCTGTTGAGCCACACGCCCCAGGCCTACATTTTTGCAGTTCCTCCCAGGTTCTTGTGATGATGATGCAACATGGTGACAGCAGACATAGAGGGCCTACTTAGTGCTGAGGGTTCAAATGGGTCATCGGATCATCACGCATCCTCCTCAGTACTAGGGAAAGAAAGGGAAAGCTACACTCACTTCTCCTTCTGTAACTGCAAGGTAACCAAAGCTTGGAGAAGTTTGCAGTGTTGAGCACACAAAACTGGGCACCAAGGGAACGTGCCTTGGAACCCTAGTTTGATTCCAAAGCCTCTTTGTAGTACTGTCTACAATGTAGCTTACAGTGTTGGCATTTAGTAGGTCTACATTCTGCATCTTCTCTGTTATCTCCTTACCATAATAGAATTTAACATGACTTAGATTATTGCTGAGACTCCATGTAACAGCTCTCTGTGTGTGTGTGTGTGTGTGTGTGTGTGTGTGTGTGTGTGTGTGTGGTATAGGTGTGTACACATGTACATGCTGGGTGCATATATGTGTGCATGGATATGGAAGCCAGAAGTTGGTGTTGGGTGTCTTCCTCTATTATTGTCCACTTTACTTTTTAAAATATTTCTTTGTTGGTTATTTGCGTGTGTCCATGTGGGTGTATATACGTGTAAGTGTGTGTGGAGGGTGCCTGTAGAGTGCAGAAGAGTCTTGGATCCTCTGGAGCTAGAGTTACTGGTGTTGTGAGCTGACTGACATGGGTGCTGGGATCTAAACTCCAGTTTTCATGATAGAGCAGCAAGCTCTAACCTCTGAGTCATCTTTCTAGTCCCATCCACATTCCTCTGTGACAGGGTCTCTCACTGGGCCTGGGACTTGCTGATTGATTAGGCTGGCTGGCCAGTGAGCTCCAGGGGTCCTCCTGTCTCCACCTCCCCAACACTGAGATTACATGGCACGGGATTCCAAACGCAGGTCCTCCTACTTGCAGGGCGAACACTATCCTGACTCAGCTGTTTCCCAGCCCCTCCAAGTACCACTCTCAGGTCTTTGGGACATCTTGGCCAAGTGTCCTGATCAAGTGGGGGTTCTTTCTTCCTAGACAAATGAGCTTGTGTTGGGTTTGGAGGACGATGACACACTCCTACTGAAGGAAGACAGAACGCTCAAGGACTCAGGAGTAGGTAAGAAGGGCTGGGGTGGATGGAGAGGCACGGGGCTTCCCGGCCTGTGTGCGAGGGCCCCTGGATGAAAGTGTCTGAGAATCCTCCCAAAGTAAAGCCCCTGTGCTGAGACTGCTGTGTGTGCTGATCATCTGACCCAGGGCACTGGAGTTTGCTCTGCATATGTGCAGAATGTAAATAGTTCTTTGCAGGTTTGTTCCAAACTCTGGTGAGGGTCATTGTAAATGATTGGCAGGCTATTAGTACACTAACTGCCGACCGTCATCAGCACGGTTGGAGAGAAATGGACCTAGTGGAACTAATGTAGAATAATGAAGTGAGATGTTGTTTGTACAACACGCAGTGTAACTTCTGACAGTCACTCAAGACTCTCAGGGCCAGCCAAGCCGTGGAATTTAAACTATAAGCCTGGTGTGTACAGTGGGAAAATGACCTGATTTAGCCTTTCAACTTAGAATATGCATTCAGTTCCATTTGAAAGAAATGCTGTGTGGCCATTAGATGTCAGTGTTAGTCTACTTAGGCCTTCAATATGTGCATGAATATGAGCAGGAGTTCTAAGCAGAAGGCACTTGCTGCCTGTGACACACCTCTGTGGTTCAAGAGCAAGATAGTGTCCCAGTGCACACTTCCTCCATAAGTCCCCATGTACAGTAGGTAAGAGACGTGGACAGTGAGGGTTACGCTGGGAAGCCGTACGGTTTTGTTGGTGCCGTTTTGGACAGGTGTTCAGTTGAGCCGCTTTCACTGCCTGCCAGGAATTCACTTTTGAAGGATTCACATGGTTTATATGAATTCCTGACAGTGATCTTTCCACTGAAACAGGATTTAAAATAATAGGTCAAGGGCCTGGGGAGATGGCTCAGTGGGTAGGTGAGCTTGCTGTGCAAGTGTGAGGACCTGAATTTGATCCCCAACACCCCTGTAAAAAAGGTGAATGTGGCTGTGTAAGTACCTGTAACCACAGCAGTGTGGGGGTTGGAGATGGGAGGGTCTCTTGCGCTTGCTGGCTGCTCCTAGCTACGGGTTCGGTGAGAGATGCTGCCTCAAGGGAATAAGATGGCAAGCAGGACCACTTGCACACACAGACACAGTGACAGACACAGACACACAGAGACACAAATAAATAAATGGTGGGTTATGAAATCATAAACTTGATATCTGTGTTAAGTCTACACAATTTGCTGTGATTAGTGCCTGTTCATATTATGAATGCAGTAGATTTATTGTTATATGAAATTAAAAATCATTTTTCTGTCTCTGAATTGTGCACAGGAATTGTATTCTCTGATGCTTATATTATTTTCTGTAACTTCATCCAGGATCAAGTTCCCTGGAAGTAAAATCAAATTTGGGACAATTATAATAGCTTCTTTCTGGGCATGGTGGTGCGTGCCTTTAATCCTGACACAGGGGAAGCTGAGGCTGGACAGCCATGAGTTTCAGGTCATCCTGGGTTATATAGCAAGTGCAAGACCAATCTAGACTATCTGCTGAGAGCCTGTCTATAAATAAATAAATAATAAATTAATGTTTTTGCTATTTGGAAAAAGTCATCCACCAAATAGGTACTGAATGTTTATTTTGTGCCAGTGAGAAATGATTTTTTAACTTGACACTTGGTGTATCAAATGATGCTTTTATAGCAGGGGGCACTTGTCTAATTGAGACTTCTAGAGCCTGGGGGAAGGCTGGCTTGCTTTAAAAGCCAGCACCAAAATGAACGTTATAGACTGGTATTGATGTGGGAGTAGACAAGTAGCTCAGTGAAAAACAATGTAAAATTTTTGTTGTGTTTGGGTTTGGAGGACGACGACACACTCCTGCTGTAGGAAGATGTTCTGCTCAAGGACTCAGGAGATAGACTTTGAGATAATAAAGTTGACATCTTGCAAATAAACAAAGGAGAAATGAATTAGCCAAAACTATGTGAGTTTCTAGGAAATAAATTTTAAATATTTAACTCAGTCTCTATTTAAAAAGAAATTCTAGATGAATTAATGTCACAATGTAAAAATAATTTTAAAGTATTTTTACTTGCTAGGTATTGGGGTACACGCCTTTAATCCTAGCACTTGGGAGGCAGAGGCAGGTGGATCTCTGTGAGTTAGTGACCAGCCTGGTCTACAGAGTGAGTTCTAGGATAGCCAGAGCTACATAGTGAGGCCCTGTCTCAAAAAAAATTTTTATACTTTTTTTTTGTATGCATCTATGTATGCGTGTTCGTGTGTGAGGGGGGTGCAGTGGTATGCACTGTGGTAAGCATATGGAGGTCAGAGGACAACCTGTGGAAGTTGGTTCTCTCCTCCCACCATGTGGGTTCCAGGGAATGGAACTGAGGACTTCAGGATTGGAGCAAGTGCCTTCTTGTCATCTAATAAAAACGTGAGTTCATGACCTCAGAGGAGAGGGTATAGAGGGGGAAATGTATAATATGATCCTAAAAATGGTAAAGAGACTGTGTTGACTAGTTTTATGTCAACTTGACATAAAATGCCCCCAGCAATTGGCCTATGGGCAGGCCTGCGATACATTTTCTTTTGTTTGTTTGTTTTTGCTTTTTCGAGACAGGGTTTCTCTGTGTAGCTTTGCGCCTTTCCTGGAACTCACTTGGTAGCCCAGGCTGGCCTCGAACTCACAGAGATCTGCCTAGCTCTACCTCCCAAGTGCTGGAATTAAAGGCATGTGCCACCACTGTCCAGCACGATACATTTTCTTAATTGATAATTAATGTGGGAGGGCCCAGCTCACTGTGAATGGTGTCACCCCTGGGCTGGTGGTCCTGGGTGCTAGAAGAAAGCAGACTGAGCAAGCCAGTAAGTAGGACTCCTCCTTGATCTCTGCTTCAGCCTTTACCTCAAGTTCCTGGCCTGCTTGAGTTCCTGACATGACTTCCATCAGTGATGGACTGTGATGTGAAACTATAAGCTGAAATAACTTCCTTTCTCCCCAATTTGCTTATGGTCGTGGTCTTCATCACAGCAGTGTAAACTCTAAATAAGACACAGACCTAAAGGAAAAATAACAAACTATGAATACATATGTTGAGTATGTTAAATGATACATAAAAAGTTGCTGGCCTTGTTGCTGGATCCTAATGGCTCACTCAGGGGAGGGGGTGAGAAGGCATGGCATCAATGATACAGACACCGGGAGTCCATAATGGGGAAAGCCTTATATACCCTCCTCCCAGCACCCAGGCTGTGTGACATTGCATGGCCATCTCTCATTGGCTGGGCACAATCAGGAGCTCTGACAGCACCTGTTGCTAGGCCCTCAGGTAGACTCCAGGTTGGCTCATAAGGAAGTACATTATGTGCATGACTTGGCAACTGGTTTGAGCCAATTTCCTCGACTCTATGGGCCTGTCCTACTACATAGCCTGACTGAAGAACTCTTCAGGATTTGGAGAGGTGATGGGTAAAGTGTTTACTGGGTAAAAACCCAAGTTTAATCCTTAGCAGTCACATTAAAATAGAAAGAAGGAAGGAAGGGAGGAGGGAAGGAAGGAAGGAAGACAGGCAGGCAGGCAGGCAGGCAGGCAGGCAAGCAGGCAACAAAACCAGCAAGGTGTGGTGGCCCACTTCTGTTTTCTCAGTGCTGGGGAGGTGGACACCAGAGGATCTCTAGGGCTCACTGGCCAGCCGGGCTAAACAGTCAGTGAGCTCCAAGTTCAGTGAGATCCTGTCTCAAACACATAATGTGGAAGATTTGAAGAGATGGCTCAGTGGCTAAAATTATACATTGCTCTTGCAGAGGACCCAAGTTCAGTTCCTAGCACCCATGTTGGGCAGCTTATAACTTCCTATATCTCGAATTCTTATACCCTCTTCTTACTTCCATGATCACTGAGCATGAGCATGTGCAAACGTACACACTATTTAAAAAATTAATTAAATTTGAAAGTAAAAACAAAAATAAGGTGGAAAATGACTGAGGAAGATTTCTGATATCGAATTCTGGCTTCCCCATGCACGCGCGCGCACACACACACACACACAGCTGAACACACATGTGTATATACACATACAACATAGACATACATGCAAACAACCTTGTAGTTAGTATAGAAAAGATAAATGAAAAACTGTACAGAATGAAGGAACAGTTATGATGTCAAAAATACTTCCACACTATTGCTCGGGCGGCAAATGCACGCTGAAAGAGATGCTGTCTGCATAGCAGAGCCAAGAAACTGAGAGTTACACCCTGGCCCCCAGGGCTTGGGCTCAGAACCTGTTTCTGTCCACTGTGTTCATCTGGGTGACCTTGAACAACCAGCAATTATTACAAGATTAGCAGTCATGAATAAAACTGGTGAGCCTCAGGTAGGTTATAGTGTGGGGCAGGACTTTCTCATGCACATCTGCTGAGGGCATGCACTTCCTCTCATGCTCTGTAGTCGAGGACCACTTTCTGTTGCATCTTCTAAGTCTACAGGAGCATGCCTCCACAGGTCCACCTTCTGAAGGTGGCAGGGTTCCTTCTCAGGCGCTTTGTCTGAATCACTGATGTGGATATTTATCCCATGGATAAAAAATATATTGTGTGATATCATCATTTAAAACATACATGGGGCTGAACAGATGACTCAGCAGTTACATGCACTTGATGCTCTTCCAGAAGATGAGCCTGCACCCCAGGATGCCTACTGGGTGGCTCACAACTGCCTGTAACTCCAGCTCCAGGGAATCGAATGCCTTCTTTCTGGCCACTGCCTGTACCCCCCCACACACAGACACATGTACATACCTACTCACAAACACACACATACATACATAACAATATTTAAATATTTTTAGATAATAGAAAGTACATAATCCATGTTTGTAGGTGTATATGGAGGAAGGACCACACACCAGCCAGCTAGTGAGCCCTGGAAACCTGCCTGTGTCCACTTTCCGGGTCCCAGGATTACAAGTGTGTACACTATATCTGGCCTTTTTTAAAATGTGGGTTTTGAGGATGGCACTCAGGTCCTGATGCTGGCAAGGCGAGCATTTTCCCTTCTTGTTTTAAGGCTTTGATCAGACTCTGATTCAAATCAGATCCTTTTTATGGAGTCACCTCTGGGCCTGGAGTGATCTAGGGATCCCCAAAATGCCCTCTAGACCTGGCAAGGCAGCATGTGGGTCCTTCCTAGAAACAATTTCCTCTGTTTCCTAGAGCTGTGTTCTGTCCTCTGGGGAGCAAGTCTTGGTTACATCTGGGGGAGGACACAGTCCCCTGAGAGCAGAGGAAATTACAAGTGGGAGTCGAGTTGTCAAGTGTGATATTTCCAGGGACTTTTCCTCCCTGCCTGCGTCTGCTTCGGCTTCGGGGAGGTTTAAGAGACAAACTCAAAGTCAGCACTCGCTCCTCTTCTCTCCTTGATCTCACTGAAAAGCTGTCAGTCTGCTATCACAGCCAGTTACCATGGGAATAATGCCAGTGTGATAAATGTGTCATCCTGACTTTCTGCAGGAGTTGGAAAAGAAAGGCTGGGAGGGGAGCCAGGAGAAGAGAGCAAGATGCCGTTCCTCTGCAGCCTTTCCACTTTCCTGGGACCCCGTGGCATATCCCACACAGTAGTGTACAGTATATACCACCCGTGGTATATCCCACACAGTAGTGTACAGTATATACCACCCATGATATATTCCTGACAGTAGTGCCCATTTTTTGTTGGCAGACTTGTGTAAATAAAATGATTTGCTTTAGGGCTGGGAAGATCACTCAAGGGGTAAAAGGGTTTGTTGCTCAAGCCTGAGGACCTGAGTTCGGATCCCCAGCACCCGTATAAAAAGCTTGGGCATGGCCACACACATTCACCTATAACCCCAGAACTGTGGGGGATTAAGACAGGAGATCCCTGGGGCTTGTCGGCTGCCACCCTAGCTCCAGGTTAAGTGAGAGACCCTCTGGAAGAAACAAGGTGGGGAGTGATGGAACAGGACACTGACATCCTCCCCTGGCCTCTGTGTGCACATGTATGTAGATATTGCACGCACCTACACAACACACATCAAAAAGAAAAAATAGGATTTACTACTGGGAAGAGGAGGGAGTTTCACCAAGACATTTAACTTATACGACTTAAAGGTTGTCCTCAATAAGTAAAGTTTCACGGACTAATTTACCTCAGAAGGAAAAGTGCAGTAAGTTTTGCAGGCTGTTTTATCTTTCATTTTGCTTTGTGTTCCCGCTGTCCTCTTTGAATCTGTCCTGTTGTGAGAAAGAATTCACGGCTTAGCGACTCTCACAGAGCAGGCTGTGTTTTACTGTGAAGACGTTAAAGCCGGTGACGGTGGGCCATGCCAGCACTGCTCATCTGAGGCCTCTTGCCAACCTTGGTTCTGTAATAATCCCACAACTCCCCAGGGGTTGGTTCTCACTTTGTGTATCACGTCTGCCATCAGCTTCCTGCCCTCGGCCTCCATCCAGAACCTCTGGGTCGCGTCCCACATAGAGAAACACTGTGCAGGTCTCTGGCTCCCCCTGCTTCACAGTGTGGGTCTGCATTTCCTTAAGGATCCAGGCCCTTTCCTATCCTATGTTTCCTTTCCTGACTGTCACAGTGGCTGTCAAGACTCAGTAATGCAGGCTGGAGTTCTAGAACAGATTCAGAATGCACCCCTACCTGTAGCATGAATCTTAACAGGTCTTATTAATAAAATCAAACCTGAAGCCAGGTATTGGGGTGAACGCTGGAAGATCAGAGAAGCAGAACAAGCCACGGCCACCTCACCTCGCCGTTTCCTCAGCTGATCCTGTTGCCTCAGGCTGGAAGCTTCTGAGTCCTCATCCAAATGGATCTCAGCTGAACTGTGCTGCTCAAAGCCTAAAAGCTTAACCAGGCCTAGTTCCTGGTTTTTGTGCCTTATATACCTTTGTGCTTCCTGCCATCACTTCCTGGGATTAAAGGCTTTTGTCACCATGCCTGGCTGTTTCCAGTGTGGCTTTGAACTCACAGAGATCCAGGCGGATCTCTGCCTCTGGAATGCTAGGATTAAAGGTGTGTGTGCCACCATTTTCTGGCCTCTATATCTAGTGGCTGTTCTGTTCTGACCCCAGATAAGTTAATTAGGGTGCACAATATTTTGAGGAACACAATATCACCACACCTACCGACGCTTCTTCCTTTATTTGTGGGCTCTGTGTGTGTGTGTGTTCAGATAGGTGTGCATATGTGCACATGTGAGTGCACAGACCTGAGGACAGCTTCAGCTGTCGTTCTTCAGGAGCTGTCCACTTTGGTTTTTTGAGACAGGGTCTCTCACTAGCCTGAAAATCATCAAGTAGGCTGACTGGCTGGTGAGCCCCGGAATTACGAGCACAGGCCACCACGCCTGGCTCCCCGCCCCCCCCCCCCCCAGTGGCCTCAGGAATGGAATAAAGAAAAGCAGAGCCTCAAGCTTGCCAGCTATCACGTGACCAACGGAGCCACCTCCTCAGCCCATCCTCCTTTGTTCCTGTTAGTATTTGTTGTTTAGGCTTTATTTCAAAGATTTATTTATTTACTATATATACAGAAGAGGGTGCCAGATCTCATTACAGATGGTTGTGAGCCAACATGTGGGTGCTGGGAATTGAACTCAGGACCTCTGGAAGAGCAGTCGGTGCTCTTAACCTCTGAGCCATCTCTCCAGTCCCTAGGCTTTATTTATGTTTTCCTTTTCTCTAGCAATGCTGGGGATTAAACTCAGGGCCTTGCACACACTGGCAGGCATTGCGCTACTGAGCTGTACCGTGTTTTTTATTATTTTAAAGTATCACTTTTTGACACATAAAATTGACACCATGATTTTATGTGTTTGTAACAATTTTATGTATTTATAAGTAAAGATATTTGCACTCTGTGGAGCACAGTGTCGTATTTTGATACACAAATGCATACACACACACACACACATATATATATATATACATACATACACATACACGTATACATGTATAATGATCAAGTCTGTCACTTCAGACACTTATTACTTATTTATGTTGGGAACGTGCGGAAACTGTCCTTCAAGCCATTTTGAAATACAACATATCCTGACCCCTGCAAGCCTAATTCTATGAAAACACCTTTTTAAAATGTGTGTAGATTGTGTATGTGTTTGTGTACGTTTGGGTGTCTTAGCTAGGATTTCTGTTGCTGTGAAGAGACACCATGACCACAGCAGCTCTTCTAAAGGAAAGCATTGAATTGGGGCTGGCTTACAGTTCAGAAGTTTAGTCTGTTGTCATCAAGGCAGGAAGCACAGCAGCACTCAGGCAGACGTGGTGCTGGAGAGGGGCTGAGAGTCCTACATCTGGATTGTCAGGCAGCAGGAATGAGAGAGAGCCACTGGACCTGGCTTGAGCTTCTGAACCCTTAAAGCCCACCCCCAATGACACACTTCCTCCAACAGGCCACACCTCCTAATAGTGCTACTCTCTATTAGCCTGTGGGGGCCATTTTTATTCAAAGCACCGCAGTGGGGTGTAAGTTTCTGTGTGTGCATGTTCGTGTGAGGCCAGAGGTCAGCACTGAGTGTCTTCCTCAATTGTTCTCCACCTTATTTTTTGAGACAGTGTCTCACTGACCTTGGAACTCATCTAGGCTGACTGGACCATGAGCTCCAGAGACCCTCCTGTTTCCCCAAGTACTGGGGTTGCAGACATGGACCTCCATGCCCAGCTTTTTATGTGGGTGCTAGAGTTCCAACACACTACATCAAGCACTTTATCCACTGAACTGTCTCTCAATCCCCAAAAAGTACATTTTAGCTTTTACATAGGGGTGAGCTCCACAGGTATTTATCTTTCTGTGACTGGTGTATGTCCTTATCTAATGTCATCAAGTTCCATGCATATTGTTACATATGCTAGGATTGCGTTCCATGCATATTGTTACATATGCTAGGATTGCGTCCTTTTCAGGGCTGGATTGCATTCCACTGCATAGATGTTTTTACCTCTCCAACTCCAAGCAGGCATATGCCTGGTGTATGAAAGCTCAGATGTTTCATTATGTGCTGTTTTTGATGTGTTGTTTGAAATCTTCCCTACTGACTGATTTACACAGCCAGCCCAAGACAAAGCAAGCATGACATGAAGGTCCCAGTAAGACCATTTCCCCTCATTTCAGCCTCCACTGATAAAAATTTAGAAGTAGAACTCAGCTGTGAGTTCTAAGCGGAAGGATTTGAAGGTTAGGGTTTTGTGAGCATGTGGATCTAAGTTCTGTCCCCTCAGATCCATGTAAAAGAGCTAGGTGTGATGGTGCATATTTCTAATCCCAGCTCTGGGAAGGAGGAGATAGGCAGGTCCAGCATAGCCTACTTGGCCTACTCTCATAGGCCAGTGAAAGATCCTACCTCAAAAACAACCAGGAGGGGCCAGAGAGATGGCTCAACAGTTAAAATCTTCCAGAGGACCTAGGTTCAATTTCCAACACTCACCTGGTGGCTCACAGCTGTCTGTAACTTGTTTCATGGCCTCTGATTCCCTCTTCTGGCCTCTGCAGGCACTGTATGCATGTGATGCACAGATGTATATGTAGGCAAAAACCCATACACATAAAATAAACAAAAATAAATCTCAAAAACCAGGTGTTTGAAAAATGACACCCAAGTTTGACTTCTGCCTCTACATGCACTTGCACACATACATGTACACACATGTACATTCACATACGTACAAAAGGAAGGATAAAACATTTTCCTGGAGCAGAAGAGAGAGTGGAACTTTCTCTTTGGACATCAATTTGTTCTGAGATCTATTTTTTTTTTTAAAACGCTGTTATCATCACTTGACACTCTGTCCTGGATGTCCCAGAAAGCCAGGACACACCTGTCAGTTTTTCTCAGACTACGTAAGTCACAGCGTGAGGTCAGGAAGGTAGACAGAGAGCTTGTAGTGTATCTTTGTTGATAGCTGATAAGTGTGTTTCGATAGGTCAGAGGATTGATTAAACTAATTTCTCTTGAGATTTCAGAGTTAGAGTAGATTATTCTTACTTTTTCTTAACTCAAGTAATCATCAGTGTCCCACTGAAGAGGTATGTGAGTGTGTGTGTGTGTGTGTGTGTGTGTGTGTGTGTGTGTGAAATCTGTTTAAAAGTGTTATAAAATTCTCAATGTTATGTCTAAAGTCTGGATGTCCCGGCTCATGTTACAGTGGCATGCCAGAATTAAGAGACTCCACAACGTATTTGGCGACTGACTCTCCTTGGTTTTATTTGATAGTGACATGAGGTCACTTGGTTTAGATCTCACAGTCTCTTCAGATTCCCACACCGAGGAGACCTCTGCACCCGCTGTACTGTGCTCAAAGCACTTTTAATTTAAACCCAGGGGCCCTCTTCCTACCTGCTCTTTTCTGCTGAGCTTAAAGAACTGTTTTAAACAGAAAGAGTTGAAGGGATACTAGTGGAGAGAATGGTTATATAGTGGTCATAAAAGTCACTCGTGAGAGGGGATGCAGCTCAGTTGGTAGAGCGCTTGCTGATCGCTACAAAGCCCCCAGCTTTAGCCCCAGCTTGCACATGGCGGTCCATGCCTGTCACCCCAACATCTGGGAGGTGGAGGCAGGCTAAGAAGTTCAGTCATCCTCATCTACATCAGAAAAACTTGGTCTACGGGAAACTTTGTCTCAAAAAGAAAACCATTTGTAATTGCTGTTTAAATTGTTAAAACATTTAAGTAACCCATTCTCTCCAGTATTTCCAACGGATATCCAGATTTTTAAAAACAATTATTCTTTCCATTTGGAAACTATGTTGCTAAAGTCTAAAATACACTTTTCTGTTTGTTTGTGTAGTTAGAGTTTTTTGAGTCAAGTCCTCTCTTTGTAATCCATGCGAGTAGCCTGGAACTTATGATCCTCCGGCCTCAGCCTCTCAAGTGCTGGGCTTTTAGGCATGTGCCACTATGTCTGTGGTGGCTTGAAAGAAAATGGCCCCCAAAGGGGGTGGCACTGTTAGGAGGTGTGGCCTTGTTGGAGGGCGTGTGTCACTGTGGGGGCGGGCTTTGAGGTCTCTTTTTCTCAGGCTTCCCTCAGTGTGACAGTAAGTCAACTTTCTGTTGCCTCTGAGTCAACATGTAGGACTCTCAGCTCCAGCACCACATCTGCCTGCACACCGCCATGCTCCCCGCCATGATGATAATGCACTGGACCTCTGAAATGGTAAATGAGCCCCGCCCCCAATTAAATATTTCTTTATAAGAGTTGCCATGGTCATGGTGTCTCTTCACAGCAATAAAAACCCTAACTAAGACACTGTCTTATGCTTTACTTTGTATGTGAGCTTGTGTGTAGCGTGCCTGTGTGGGGGTGCATCCACAGAGGCCAGTGGAAGACATCAGGTGGTCTGCTCTATCACTCTTCACCTTATTTCTTTAAGACCTGGAGCTAGGGTGGTGGATACCAAATTCTGGGGAGCCTCCTGTCTCTACCTCCCACAGAACTGGGGTTACAGGCATGTGTGACCACACTAAGTTTTTTACATGGTGCCAGGGATTCAAATTCAGGTCTGCCTGCATAGAAAGTACTCTTAACCACTGAGCCATCCTGCCAGTCCTTTATGTTTTACCTTTCAATAGTTAATTTGTAGTTTGTGTTTTCTGATTTGTTACAGTCGAGCTTTTAATATATATAATATATATAATAATATATAATTATATATATATAATAATATATAATATATAATAAATACATAAAATATATACATATATATATAAAAACATTAAATTTAACCCATTTATTGGCCCAGTTTTCCAGAGACTGGGGGGCAATGATCTAAAAATAAAATCTCCACCTTCAGTGGTTTTCTTCTGAGCCTTTGTGTCCATTCACACTGTATAAACACCGAGTCACAGCCAGCCGTGGTGGTACACACAGAGGCAGGAGGGTCGTGGGCTCCAGGCTATCAGCCTGCATTGTACGATTCAACCTTGTCTCAAACACCCAAACTGAACAAACGAAAAAGTAGATCCTAAACTTGAGTAACATAGTCTTTGTGAAGAGAGGTCAGCCTGGTCCACATAGTGAGTTCCAGGCCAGCCAGGACTGCGTAGTCAGACCCTGTCCCAAAACCAACAGGCTAACAAAAGCCAAGCCGTAAGTATTGAGTTACTCTAACGGCTCCTCAAAATCAAACTGACTGTTCAGCGCTGGCCTTCTCCCCGATTATCCTGAGAGGCTGCAGGTGAGTGTCAAAGGCAGGCAGTTACAAGTGTGGTTACAGCTCGGTGACTTCAACAGAGTGCCAGGCGGGTAAAGACTGCAGAGTTCCATATGTAACAGCACACGGAGACGAAGCCTTGCCCTGTGGTTTGAGCACATGCCTTCGCTTTCTCTACTAGAAACACAGCTCTGGGGCCGGGGGTGTAGCCCGTGGGAGAGTGCTTGCCTAGTATACACAGATTCCTGAGTTCCAACCCCACTACTGCGTTCACTGGGCTAACGGTGCACACTCGTATTCCAGAGCTGGGGAGGTGAGGCAAGATCATGTCTTCTTTGGCACAGAGGGAGTTCAAAGCCACCCTGGGCTAGAAACCCTGTTAAGGAGAAAAGCAGGAAGAGGGAGGAATGAATCGTGTAGCTCCCCCCCCCCCCCCCCGAGTATGGGTCCCTTCAGAAAGAACTTTTTGTTGTTGTTTTACAAGGCATAGTGTAAAACATGACACCTTCCCTTGGAATGACTAGTTTTCTGAAGCCTCACCCTCCCTTTGCTCAGCGTGCAAGTGCTTGTGTGTTTGTTGTGTGCTTGTGGAGGCCAGAGCAGGGCAACCCGTGTCTTCCTCTGTTACTCTCTGCCTTATTACCTTGAGATGGGACTCACACTGACCCAGAAGCTCGCTGTTTAACTGTTCCAGCTAGGCTGGCTGCTCAGTCTGTTCTCAGGATCCTCCTGTTTCTACCCCACAGTGATGGGGTAACAGACTCATGCAGCCATGCTCAGCTTTTACATGGGTGCTGGGGATTCGAACTCAGTTCCTCATGCTTGCAGAGCAAGTGCTTTCCCCACTGAGCCATCTCCCAGCCCCTCCAGCCCGCCTTTACAGTCAGCCGATTCTTTGAAACGTGACGACCTGCACGCTAACCCACTGTTTGCTGAGGGAGTCTCATCTCTAGCCCGTCTCTGATTCTCAGTTTCTCTCTGCAGTACCTACCCACCCAGGCTCAATTCGATGAGAGTTCCCAATCAAATTATCAACCACTTGGATTAAATTTAATCCCGAGGGTGAAGTACATCTGGACTGAGGATCTGTGGATATGGCCATATCATTTTCCTTCTCTCAATATTTGTTCATTTTCCTCCGGAGCACAGGATAGCTTATGGTAGAGAGATACTACATATGATATTCTTGCAAACAACAAAAGACATTCTTAATGAAATGTCGTACTAATCTCTTGAATTTCATTCTTTTGTGATAGAATCTAATGATGAGATTAGAGCTCTACGCTGCAGACCGGAGGTAATCCTCTGCACTCCTCATCCTATTTATTTGGGTTGAAGAGTTTCACTTGTCTCTTTGGAGCGTCTATGTTAATTGAGTACTCAGTATTCATTACGAATAATCATGTCTGTTTTCTTGTTGAGCTTTGGAAGGCCTTTTGCCTTCTGTGAAAGCCGAGCAGACTGTATTAACTCCTGGTTTAATTTTAAAAAACCAGTGTGGAACTTGTGGGTGCCAACGCCTTGAAGAGCCACATGTTTAATAATGGGAAGGCTCTCCATCAGATCTGAATTAATAATGCTGCTGACTTATTGTTTTAGAAGACGGAGTCCTTGACCCGCTAGGTTGAAAGCTTCGTGGCCGCCCTGAACCTCTGTGGGTCCTTTAGCTGAGCCATTTCCCCCATGAATAATTAGAGGCATTTGAAGGTATTGCATAGAAGCCAATTTGTGTCTTTCACTTTGCATATTGCTGAAGCCTCATGAATTAATCATAAGCAGGGCCAAAAATTAACTTCTTCAGACACATATTTTGATGGGTCATGAGGGAGAATGTAAAGTGATCTGTAAAATATTCTACTGATCCTCTAAGTATTAAATTATTATACCTACGGGCTAATTTCAGGAGGGGGCGGGGGAGCCCCTTCCCTTCTGGAACTGACTAGTCTATTTGAAAGAGATCAAGGTTTTCTATTTTCCAGGGATATAAATGAGCAATGTAGGTAACCCCCTGAAAATCTTCACTCTTGTGATAACTCTCATTTTTAATTTAAGGAGTTATTGTTTTCAAATTTTTAAATTACGTTGATTTGTAAGTGTGTGTGTGTGTGTGTGTGTGTGTGTGTGTGTGTGTGTGTGTAAGTGTAAGTCAGAGGACAGCTTGTGAACTCTGAGGACTGAACTCAGGCTGCCGGGCTCAGCAAAAAGCTCCTTTACCATCTCACTAGCATGAATTACTCTTCTTTTTATTTTTGAATTATTTGAGTTTTAATCTGCTATAACCACACTGAAACTTCTGGTTGGTTTGGTAAAAAGTTATTTTGCAGTCCAACCATCAACTTGTCTTTTCATTTTAAGCACCCATGATAACAAGCCAATGTAATATGGATTTCCATACTTGCTTAAAATCTAGTTTCACATTAAAATCCTGTTTCTCTCCTTTTCTGTTTCTTCTTTTCAGCCAGTGAAACTGAAATTGCTTTCTTCTGCGGAGAAGATTATAAGAGATACAAAGCTAATCCCACCTCCTCCTGGTGAAAGTGCCCGGGGTACACCTTTGCATTCCTTTCTTCCCCAAGTGAGTTTTTTAAATTGTCAAATAAATCTTTAAAAGATTAATCCGTGGATGATTTTTCTCTATAGGGGTCTCTCTGCCATTCCCTTTTCTTCTTTTCCTCCTCCTCCTTTTCCCCCTTCCCTCCCTCCATCGCTTCCTTCTTTCCTTTCTTGTCATAAAATGAACAAAACATTTGATTTTGAAAAATGAACTAAATGTTTAAAAAGCATCCCCAGGAATGAATAAACCCTGTGTGAAAGCATATGCCTGGAACCCCAGCACTTGAGAGGCAAATCAGGAGTTCAAGGTCATCCTTGTCTGTTAGGAAGTTCAGGGCCAACCTTGGCTACACGAGACCCTGTCTCAAAAATAAATGATTTTTTTCCCTAAAATTAGGAACTATTTGGTGGCTTAATGTGTTGGGTTCTTTAAAAAGATACAGCAGAGCAGGAGAGATTGTTAAGAGCACTGCCACACAGGCATGAGGGACGGAGTTCAATCCCCACCACCCACGTGGAAAGCAGGCTGTGGCCAGGTGCTCCTGCAACCCCAGAGCCGCGGAAGGACAGACAGACAAGAGTGTCACTGGGGCGTGCAAGCTGCCGGCCTACCTCCAGGTCCAGTAAGAGACCCTTCAAAGGTATGAAACAGAGTGACAGAACAGGACCCAGCGTCCTCTTCTGACTTCTGCACGTGCTGGGGTGGGTGCCCCCTGCACATGAAACACACACACACACACACACACACACACACACACACACACACACACACACACGCTTAAAAAAATTAGAGAAAGATACATCCAAGATTATAATGTTGGGAGATACTCTTTAGAGAAACTGCTATTGTCTTTGACTGGCAGAGATTGCAGGAAGCTGTTAAGGGACAGTCAAGGCCATTGCTTACCCAGAAGTGTGAGATGTGTGCCCCCAAGGCATTGGGTAGGGTTATTTTAGGGAAGTTTCCTAAAAGGAAAGGGTTGTTTTCCTTTTTTTTTTTTTTTTTTCTTTTCATCAGTCCTCACAAATAATGCTGCTAGCATTTTTTCTTTTCTGGGTCATTTCCTGACTTTTATTACAGCAAACTGTAATAGAACCAAATTCATTTGCTGGGATAGAGTAGGTAGCCAGATGTGTGTACTTCCAGGAGAAAAGCATGAAGACACAGTCCGTGTCCTGGAAGACACATTCCTCCAGAGCAATGTAATTCTCTTGGTGCCTGGGGGTGCTGAGCAGTTGCTGTTCTGTAGGGGTCTCAGCTAGCAGGTTTCGGCCTAGATCGTCCAGAAGGGCTGGCTGGCTCTGGGCTTCCAGTGCTGGCCTCTTCCTTTGCAGAGACGGGGAACTGGTTTCATCGTGGTGGAGTTGCGAGGCAGCTAATGTTTTTCTCTTTAAAAGAATCATCTCGAAGAGTCTGATTAGCATGGTCAGAAGCACCCCGCTTTGTTGGAAGGTTTAATAGAGTCCTTTTTTAAAACAGAGATTGTTTGTTTTATTCATTCACTCATTAAACAAAGTGCTGAATACACAGATGGCTTCAGACAATTTTTGCCTCAGTAAGTGGGAATGATAGACACGCTTTTACTAGAATGGCAGGACAAATTGCCACAGGAGCGCGGACAAGGGGGCCATCAGTTCTGTGAGGTGTTACTTTTGTTTTAGTGTTTTTCTAAGTCCTGATTGAGCTGTGTCTTCAAGAACCGAACAGACAGTTCTGCTGAGGAAAGAATTGCTGCTGCTGATGTTGTAGCTGCTGTGGTTGTTGATGTTGTAGCTGCTGTGGTTGTTGATGTTGTAGCTGCTGTAGTTGATGTTGTTGTAGCTGCTGTGGTTGTTGTTGTAGCTGCTGTGGTTGTTGT
>CABHPH010156590.1:0-35149 GCA_902168325.1 Peromyscus nudipes
GCATTCTTGTTGGATCAGCCAGAGCTGGGGAGATTTACAGGTAGGTATTGTTTCACCAGCCTCATAATCACCACACCCTCACCTCAAGTGTTGAAAGTCTTAAAGAGAATATCCTTGAGGACTGAGAGGCCAAAAGCAGCTAAGTGGAGCCAGTCTCCTGCCTCTGCACACAGGAGCTCCTCCAAGCATCAGCTTCCTCATCCACACAACGGGACTGGGACATGAACTAGGAAGACTGAAGGAAGGAAGATCATAGAATCCTTAACCCAATGATCCAGAAAAGTCAACCATTCCAATGACTAAAGGCCAGGCGACTCTCAGGTGCAGAAACCTTTGAGTCACCTGCTTCCCCCCTTATCTGTGTCTTCTCTCTCCTCTGCCTCCCTGTGTTGGGGGGCGGGCACAGGGAGGGTGGGGCGCTGGCTGGATACAGTGGGCTGTTCACACCGTGAGGTTTCCAGTGTGTTCAATTAGAGATGGGAAGGAAAGGGTGGTTGCAAGTTGATCCCCAATCTGGCTCCTTCCTTGCCATGCTCCTCAGATGGCATGGAGATCGGGTTTCCTAGCAGGGAGCCCTCTACAATTTCAGGCCCACTGCCAGCCTCGCCCCTTCCAGCTGGCAGTGCCCTCCCAGTCTGGCCAGCGAGTTGTGAGGAGTTTCAGGCCACCCTGCGCTCACCCTCTGTTAAAGTCCTGGATTCAAATGTTCTCTGCAGCTGCCGGCTGAACGTCAGGCGTGGTATCACTAAGACAGGCTAGGTGAGGTCTGACCAACAGATTTTGAAGTGGAGAGAGAAAGGTGAGGAGAAAGTGACCCAGCCAGCATTTGGTAGCACACCACACCATACAGGAAGTGATGCTGTAAGTGACCGGGCTGTGGCCATGTTGGTCAAACTTAGCTTGTCTCTGACAGTCACAGACTTTTATGACTGATTTCCCCTGCTCAGGACAGTTTCACCTTTGGAAACAAGTTGCCAGCGGAACATGGGGTTTTTCTCATCATTAGTAGATCCTCATCATTCTTAACAGTTACCCAGCCATCGGCTTACACCACAGTTTGCCAAGAACTAGGTAGGCCACTCCTGAGGCATATCGGGCTCTGGACAAATACGCTGTGAGCGTGTAACCAATTTCAAAGGGATTGTATTTATATCAGGTTTCTTAATTGGGCCAATGGTGTCCTGAGAAGCACTAAGCTGTGCCTGTCCGGAATTTTGACTGTTCTGGGCATTTCATGGAAGTGTAATTGTGTAATAGCTGGTCTTTTGTGTCTGACTTTACTCACTTACTGTATTTTGAAGGTTTACTCATGTAGTACAGTGCCGTCAGCGCTCAGCCTTTAACTAATAGTCAATGTATGGAGATACACACATTTACCGCGTCACTCGGGCGTTTGTATTACTTCTACTTTTAACCACGGCATACCTAACACTATGAACACCTGTGAACCTGTTTGATTTTCTTGGGTTCTGTGATGGTTACTACCAACTAGAAACACCAAGGGAAACTAAGTTCTGGGCATACCCTTGCAGGGAGTTCTGAGCTCCCTTCCAGGGGTTAGATACTGGGATCCCAATTCACCTCTGCAGGAGGTGGCTATCCTGTTTGTCCATGTCACTTGCTTCAAAGGCTCTTCTTCCTCCAAGGAACCATTTCAACACGTTAATTGACAATTACCATAAATGTAGCCCTCATCCTGCTGGGTATGGGGGCGGGGCTTTCTGTTCCCATGAATCCTAGAACCCCTTGGCAGTTAGCCTGGCAGCAGCTGCCTGCTGCTTACCGACCAGAGCTGGGATCTCTGCGTCCTAACAGTCCACTCCTTTATAGAACTTTCCACCTTCAAGACTTCAAGTTCCGTGTTTCAGTGTGCAGTGTTCAGAGAATATTTTTTTGGGGGGGGGAGGGGGTCGAGACAGGGTTTCTCTGTGTAGTTTTGGTGCCTGTCCTGGATCTCGCTCTGTAGCCCAGGCTGGCCTCGAACTCACAGAGATCCGCCTGCCTCTGCCTCCCGAGTGCTGGGATTAAAGGCGTGCGCCACCACCACCGCCCGGCGTGTTCGGAATTTATTTTGTTAAAGTTTCAAGTATACTATTCTTCTGCTGCTACTCTAAGGGGGATTGCTTAAGTTTCTCCTTAGACCGCTTATTGCTTGTGTGTAGAAATAACTCGTATCTGTACTGGATTTTGAAACCTGTAGCCTGCTCTGTTTTCTTTAAGCAGGTTTATCCTGGCTGTGCCGTTATACCCCATCCTTTTAGTGCTGGAGAGCACCTTTCACTCCATTTTGAGCCATGTTCTAATTCTAACCAAAATTACTTCGACTGAAGCACTGTTTTTCAGACAAAATTATTGGCTGAAAATTTGAACCTTAAGGGCAAAAATAAAACACCTTTGTATTTCCTTGAAAATGAAACTTCAGCTTTTGACGTAATCTGGCTCATGAAATAACATTTGTCCAATCTTGCATTTCTGTAATGGTGGTCAGGCATACTTCCTGCAGTAACTAAGGGGGAAGCCACAACCATGTCCCTGTGTAGCCACAGCCAATTTGCCTCTGTGCTCCGCGCACTGTTCAAATATCAACAGGCAATATCTGCGGATTCGGAGTTGTGAGTTTCAGCTCTATGGGCTTCCTGATAGCGCGTGTTCTTTTAAATCACACGTCACTTCCTCCCTGCCCTCCCACTTACTAGGTCAGATGGATTTCTGGTTGCTTCCCTGGCGTAACAGACTAGAGGACTTTTTAAAATGACATTTGTTTGTTTATTTAATGTGTGTGGATATGTATATGCTATGGTATGCATGGAGGCCAGAGGATAGAGACCATATGCAGGTCTTCATGCAGGTCTAGAGGACCAAACTGGATGTTTTTTAGGCTTGGCAGCAGTCACCTTTAGCCGCCAAGCCATCCTGCTGGCTTTTATCTGGGTGTTCAGCATAGGACATTCCTTGCTTTTAGAGACAAGCAGGAGAGCCTTAGCTTCAGGGGGAAAGGACTCTCAACAGGCAACCAGGAACATTTAGAACAAAACAAAATGAACTGTCAAAAGAGGCAAACAGTAAGCCAGGGGCTGGGATGGGGGCGGGGGCAGGGGAGGAGATGGCTCAGTGGCTGAAACACTTGCCATGCAAGCAGAAGGATCTGAGTTCAGATTCCCCAGATTTCAACACAAATGCTGTGTGTGTGGTGGCTTGCCTGTAATTCCAGGTCTGGAAGGCAGGGGTAGGGGATTCCTACAGCAATGGCCAGCAGGCAGGCCGTATTGTATCTGGGATTGACTGTGAAACCCTGCCTCAAAAATAATATGGTAGAGACCCAGAGGAAGATTCTTGAGACGCAGACAATGTGCACACATGCCCACACACGAGGATGCCTACACACATGCAAACATACTACGCACACAGAGCCGAAAAGAAAAAAAAAAGCAAGTTAAAACATCTAACAGATAACCTGACATTTATTGTGCAATTTTATCCCCAACAGAACATGTGGCATTCTAGAGGTATATGAGGTAAGAAAATCAATATTCCAATTAGAACACCTGAAATAATTAGCTCTAGTAACAAATGTCTCTTATAATTAAAAATATTGAATGCTTAAAAAACTCTTATAACATTTTAGGTTCCTAAAAGAAATGGCCTAACACTTAAAAAACAACTTACTCTTCTATATAAATTGTTCACAAAAGATTTTTGCTATCCTATATTATACTATGCATTTTTAGCTTTATTCACATATCCCTAGTGTGTGTGAATTCTACACAGTACAATCCAATAGAAAGTATTCAGAGAAGCCACAGGACTCCAACAATAAAAATATTAGGATCAATGGATTTATCACAGTTTCTCCACAAGTATTCATCATAGAAAAGAGAGTAAAGGCAACTGGCCCCAGGGTTAGCTGCTACATGCCATTCTGCAGAGGAGCAACATGGAGGCAAGGCTTAGCCTGGGCAGGGTCAGGCTGGACAGTGACCGAATCCCTGCCCACCTCCAGCAGGCCTTGCTCCCAAGAGGCAGAAGCCGGGCCCCTCGTGGCTTTGGCATGCTCTCAGAGGATGTTAAAGCTAAAACTACGGGGGCAGACCCAACGGGTCACTGTATTCTTGACACAGTCTCTACAGTTCTCACAGTGGCACTGTTGGTTAAAGCCACCCGTGCCACGGAATCACCGAGTGTCCCCAGGAGGCTGCGAAACCAGCCACACACAGAGATGGGAACGCTGGCCGATACCCAGGCGCTCCCCGAGATGCTCTAGTGTGTATGGGGAACCTAGAACACCAGTGGAAAGGAGCCAGACTTCTGATGTGTCCATTTCCTTTAAGTTTCCGGTCTCCCTCACAGGATGTCACCCCGGCCACGACTCATGCCAGCCCTGCAAGAACTCCTGGAGGCCTGGGCTCCACATACTTGTTATTTAAGCACCTGCATGCTTCCAATGTAGATTTAGCGATATAAATACCAGCTTTTCCTCGATAGCATCAGGAAAAAAAAAAAGTTCACTCCAAAGTGTTGGCACACACTGAGAGCGATGCTTGATTAGGGCAAACAGAAAGGGCCATTCTGCTTACTGAGCTCAAAGTGACCTCCAGTGAGCACCCTGGGCAGCTGTGCAGGTTATAAGGAAGGATGCATTAAAGTGCTTATTGAAGCTACTAGCACACAGGAAATCAAGAGTTACACTTAGGTCGCTGTAGTTAACTATTGCCATGGGAGTGCTTTCCAACGGGACCCAACCGTCCTGCGACATGCGGAGAGAGGCACATCGGGCCACCTGTACCGGTGCTACTATTCAGAGTGACCCAGGTTTGAGAATGGGTCTCGCTAGCAGATGTCCTTCCGTTGCCATCTGGGAAACCGTGATTCAATAAAAGCACAACCCTTACAGCGGCCATGGAAGCTCAGAAGCAAAGTTTTTGGTAATTTACTGCCTTCAATGGTCAAGGCTGACAAAGCCAGTCATTAAATGTGAGAATTCCAGTTCTCATTATTTCCCCAAATTCAATATACTATGGAGAGTGTGCAAGAGGCCTCTAATAAGGAAATGCATCAGCTAAAGTTTTAAACTTCACTTTTAAAAAAGCGGTGATGAGTATTATTTTTGTCCTCCACAATGCTGATGTCAATTCTTCCCTCTCCTGTAAAAACACACACACACACACACACACACACACACACACACACCCTGGCTGATAATCCAAGTAGCTTTGTGATCAGCTAAGTGACATTTTCCTCCAGTGTTTCAAGTGTTATTTTTATCCAGTACTTATACGACTGAAAGAAGTCACCACTGTGTTTACAAAAATACATCATCATGACACACACTGCTGTTTCGACACATTTGCATTGGAGTTGTGACTCAAGCCTCCCTCTTGACGTGTTTGCCAAGCAGCTTTGGCAAGTGTCGCCACAATAAACACACACCAGCAAGACTCCCTCCGTATGTGCAAAACCATTTTCTATTACATTTCTCCAGATTCACATGTGAAAGCTGTCACAAATGAACACAGACCTGTACTGTGAGATGGTACAGCACTGACTGAGGAAACGATACATTTAAACCTTTTCTAAAAGTCACCAAAAAAGGACCTTCAAACCAAAAAAAAAAAAAAAGATAACTGGTCTATACAGAAACTAAGGAGGTAGTCAGTGGGTGTCAGGGTTAGACTAGCACACATACTGAATGTTTAAGCCCCTTCACCAAAAAGAAAAAAAAAAGAAAAAAAGAAAAAAAAAGAAACAGAACTCAGAGGAGTGAACACTTGTGTTCTGGACGTGGTTCACATCTTCCCACAGAGCTCCATCCACTTTCTCAGAGGTGCAGAAAAGAGGCACAAGTCATTAAAGGGCAGAGAGATGTAGAAACCACAAACCTGCAGATTCCTAAGTCCGAGTTATTGTTTAGATTTTGTGTAAACATCTAACATTTCAAGAATCACTACTGGACTGACTAATAATAAAGTCCTATTGCTATCCGTGACCATAACCTGATGCCATGTAGAGTAGCTGGGTCAAATACAATTGCAATTACAAGTCTCCTTATCATCCTGATAGGGTCAGGGATGACACATGGACCACCCCACTGACTACAGCTGCGAGTGGTGACATGCATCCCTCAACACCTGACCAAGAGATGACAGCACTCTTGTGCTCCTATGCTCTCTGCTACCTTCTTAGGGAGGCCTTATGAAACACATGGTCAAAGTCCCCCAAATGCTGTGACAGACGAGGAATAGGGTTAAAGCCCAGCACACACACTTTCAAGCAAAAAAAAAGCTACAAATTGAAACGCTTCAGGTTTCTTTTTGATACCATGAAAGGCTGAACAGTGCACCCACAAAGAGGCTGGTGAGACATGTGACCTCATCAAATCCTTGTAGAACACTGCTTTCTTCTACAGGTTCCTGGTCCCAGTCCTGACAGGTCATCCCAGGGTCAGCCTCCTCTTGGCAAGATCTGTGCCTGGGGCATCAATCACCGAGAAGCAGGTATTTTAATTTGGAAAATGAAGAATACACCACGACGATGTCACTATTAACTATGGAGCTTCTGAGAGCCGGGACACTGGACCTACCTAATCACTGACAGAAAACGTCCCATTTAGTCACACCAGCCTGGCAACCACATTTTTCTCACCGATTGAAACAGCACAGCTGCATCCTGAGCTGTTTTTAACTCAAGTCTCCTTCAAAGCAACACTAAATGACTCAGGGTAATTCTAAGAGTTGACAGAGGGCTAAGTTTTGTGTTGGGAGAGCAATATGTCTGACTGCCAGAATGACGTGGAAAATCAAACCAAGTTGACAGACAATATCCTCAGACCTCCAAACACTAAATCAAAGGCTTGTGGAGAAATGAGGGCAGCCTGATGCATGGTGAGTTCTGAATCCCTGCCAGAGATGGCACCTTTTGCAGGCTGATTTAACACTCAGGTGACCACCCAGGAAACCACCATGACCTGAGTAGCAAGCACCCCAGCCTTAAATGGAAGAAGTCAGCAGTGTTGAGACAGGTCTAAGGGACCACCTCCTGGTATCAGGCAGTGGACTAAGCTAAAGAAAACAGCAATCGCATAAAGAGAGGCAGGAAAAAAGGGACACCTGACTGGGGCTGGAGACTGCAGGTCCTGGGCCCAGGATACACATGGAAACTGGCTGCAGATGCTGAGGAGGCCAGCGCTGCGGTTCTTAGTGTCCTCATGCGCACAATGGGCAGCATCACGCCACTGTTTCAGAACTGGTTACTTGTGGGCAGCTGCTGACAGAGCGGTCACTGGGAGAACGAAGCTGCTCAGGAGCATGGGCGGTGGCCGGCCTAGCAGTAAGGGTGCCCTTTCAAGCGGCAGAAACAACAGCCTGTCTGGAGGTTCCCATCCCGGCCCCACAGCTGCGGTGAGACAAAGGCTCAGAGGTGCCCCAAATGCTCCTGTCACCCTTAGTGACAACCTGCACCACAGCGGGCTCCAAGGCGGTGGACAGAAGGTGTGCAGACGCCTCAGACTCACAGGGGAAAGATGCAGCCTGCAAGTCTGCATTCCTTAAAGGCAGCTGCTAACCATGGCTGCTGTAGCAAGGACCATGTACCCAGGAGGAAGAGGAACTGAAGCCCAGTGCAAAGAGGAGATGGGAAGGCAGATGAGGCGATGGTGGGCTCCCCCAAGGCTTTATGGCATTGGGAGTTTCCTAGGACAGATTTCCCAGACCTCTGATCACACATTAAGAAATACCCCCTTCTCTTGCACTGCCAAAGACACTGCTCATCCACTGTAAATGACAGTTTCACTTACTCACTTTCTTTTACTTCTAAACTGCTCAGCTGACTTGTTCAAAATCTGATGCTAAATATTGAATATAAAAGATATGTGATTTATTTTGGCAAAAACAGCCTCACCAAAAGTCCTTTTCTAAATGGATACAGACTGAATTTCTATCCCATTTTCAAAGCCGTTCACTGTGTTTGTAGATGACATTCACAATCTTCAGTGAAAGCTGCCCATTTAGCTCCTGGGACCACAAAGAACATTAATCTTGACTTGTTTGGTAAAGTGAGTCTCATCCTTATCAGAAAGGATTACAGCACCTCTGTAGCCTTTGCTGGGAAGTGGTTCCCAGGGTACCACCAACCTCACATACATTCCCATAGATTAACCAGGGAAGCAGAAGAGTAACTCAGAGCTTAGGCTGCAGAGGACTTGTGGGGAGGAGAGAGGCACAGCTGGATGAGGCGTTTTCATCCATGACAATGGAAACACAAGTTTCAACTATTCTAAAGCTCCACTCTGTCCAGAAAGGTCGGTCCTCAAGTTTCAGAGAAATCCCCGACCAGCCACTGCAGTTCTCAGAACGGCCTTGAAGCTGCATGTCCACAATGCCAGACCCCTGACCAGCAGCAGATGCCATCAGTCATGCCCTGTGCTTGAAGATCTTACCCAACAGCTAGCCAGTGCGCATTCTTACTGAACCCTATGCTACCCTGGCATTTTGTCGACCAAGTATGACTTAAGGCTATGGATGCTGTGCTTCAAGGAACTTATGAAACAAGGCATTTGAAAATGGTTTAGATCCTTTGGATGGTTCCTAAAGATAGAAAGAAAATCTGCTTGTAAACCACAGAAACCAGGCTGCCTTTCTGATCAACACAGTGAGTTTTGTCTATAAGATAACAGAAAAACAGCTGACCTCCACTTAACCATCCATAGACATGGCCTCTGTTCTCTGGCTTCTAATCAGTAAGTCTGTAACATATGGAAGCTTACAGTGTCACCAATCCCGTGTCTTTGGAAAATCGAAAGACTTACTTGAACTAAGTAAGAAAATGCCTGTTGCTTGTCCCTTAAAACAACTCTTTGTCTTCCCTTCCCCCATGTGCAGGAACACTAACTGAACCTTCCCAGGAGACCAGCTCTGCTCAGGAGGCCAGGCTGACCTGAAGACTCGGGACAGAAGACATCCTCAATGTCTAGCTAGTAAAGACTTCATGTCAACTGTACCTTTGCCTCTGTGATATAATACACCCCAAATCTACTGCCGGTGCCAGAGACTTCCCAAAGACCCCTCAGGTGGATTTCCATTTGGGAACCGTGGCAGTGGGTCACAGTCTTAAGCTCGAGAATTGTGAAGTATGACAGAGTAACATGCTTTGGACGCTAAGGTAACAAGGAAGTGCACATTCACAACTGGAACTCTGAAACAGAACAAAACAGAACGCTGCTGCGTGGGTGGGAAGATTCTGTCCGCTAGTCCCCCGATCCATCCTGGGAACTCTTGTTGAAGACCTCATCTTGGGAAGCCTGGTGATCCATTCCTTCATAAAACGAGCCGCCGTTGTGCAGGAAAGTCCCCACTGCCCGCCCCTGTCGGGCATGACCCACGGCGTCACTGAACACTTTGTTTATTTGCTCCTCTGAGGGCATCCACCAATCGGGGTTGGAGGTACAGTGCATCCTAATGAATTCTGTGGGAAGACAAACAACAGTAAAAAAGAGAAAACAGCTGGCTGTTTTGTTGACAGATGATGACTGACAGAAAGGCTGCTGAACCTATATGAGAAGCACTATCAGACAAGTTATGTGGGGTCCAGTGCGATACCATGACTGTCACTCACTACAACCAACCTACCAACACCCCCACCCCCCGCCAGAGCTCCCCTGTGCAAGAGCAAAAGCCACCCTAAACTTCTAGGGAATATCTGCTGTTGAAAACAAAGGTGTCTTCCTTAATTGCTCTTTGCCCAGCTTTTTATATGGATCCCGGGGATGAACTCAGACCCTCAAGCTTGTGCAGCAAGCATTTTCCCTACTGAGAACCATTTCCCCAGAAGGCATATAGTTGACTGAGTTTTTAATCACTTTGGCTGCACAAGTAAGGAGCCCAAGCCCAACACTGCCTCTTGGTGAGCAATTCTACCACCTTTGATGATGCTGGGGAATCAGGGGGAATTATGATCGATTAGCTAAATAACAGAGATTCTAGAAATTTCCATCAGCTGGTCACGCTAAATAAGTGGAATTTTCCTATTAAAGCCCACCGGGTCGCTTTACAGCACTGACACTAGTTAATGGTGGTGTTCTCGTGGCAGTGACTTCCCCAAGCATGGGGCACCTGCATACGAGTCATGTAGGATGACTGAGGGCCATGCATGCAGCAACCCTTCAGTCCCCGCTGAACAGGAATCTGTGGGGTGAGCTAAAGACGCTAGCTGCTTCCCAACAGGACGCGTACACTTCGACAGCAGGGATTACAGAGCTCCAATGTCTAAGAGAAGGCTGTGTCCTGGGGTGAGTAGAGGCAAGCCTTCCAATCGTTAAAGCCTCAAGAGTGATCTATACCTACCTACCTACCTACCTATCTATCTAATAAACTGTGACTTTCACTAGGGAAAATTTAGATTCCTATCCAGACTAAATCAACATGTCTTTCTAGTCAATAAAGTTTGTACTCAGCTGTGAAGGGTCTTCTGGTGTGTTTTTGGCTTTGTGTTCCAGGACAGGCAGTGTTCTGGAGACCCTATCATGTTTCTACTTGCTGTGTTTGCTGAAACCTGTTCCATCAACTGCTAGTTCCCCAACCTTTGACTGACCTGCAACTGTGGAGACCAAAGCAGTCACCTAAAATACTGACAAAACCGTGTCAGCGAAGCAGAATTTTAACATAGATGCTCTTTTTTTTTTTAACCTAAAAAGGTTTTATGGGTAAAATCTACTTCCGGTATACTTTGCATATATTAATAAAGAAGCAAGCCAGATGACAGCCCATGGAAGCAAAATACCCTTTTACCAATTACAAAATGGCCTATCTTCTCTCCCTGTGCCTATCTCCCTATGCTCCAGTTTTGCTGAATGTGGCCTTCTCTGGCAGCAAAGCAAATCTGAACGGAAAGCGTGAAACATGAGGTGCTATGTGATGCCTTTGTACCATTATGTGAAGACGAGGCGAAAGGAAAGAGCCGTTCACAGAGCTTTTCAACACCAAGGAGATGGGCCACATGAAGCTTAGAAGGTCTTGGTGCAAAGATTTAAAAAAAAAAAAATCAAAATACAGTAAGGGCTGCACACTTGTGTGGGAGCCACAGCCAATGCAGTGAAATGGGGTCACGGATGATGGACACTGGGGGGAAGGATGCGGTACCTCGGAGGCACGTGACTTTAACTGGATCCAGAGGGCGTCTTTCGGGACCTGTCTCTCCTGACTGCACTGACCTTTTCCTTTTCCCAAGGCCGCATGAGTACTTAAGCTCATCGGTTGTGAAAACAAATCTGATGAGGTATCGGAGGAGCCGTCTCCCATCTTTCTTGGAAGAATTTACAGCCTCGTCCCACTGTTTGCTCGTTATGTAGACAGGATAGTTGTTCAACAGCTGCTTGCTTCCCTGGAAAAGGAAAATATTTTCTCATTACCTACTGAGCCAGCCAGCCAGAAGCCAAATGGTCTCCATTTCAAAGGCAAACACGCTTTTAAAGCCAGTGGCTATGCCGACAATGAACCGGGCATTGAAGAGCACGAGTAATTGCTCACACTCAGAACGGGCACTTTTCAAATTACATTTGCATTTTCTATAACAAGAGCCAATGAGGTATAATGAACACCTTTGAAAGAGGAGCTATTTATAACTCGCCTTTTAACAGGTAGGTTAAAATGTGTCAAGATCCAATGACAGGGAGCACTCTTTAAATATAACCTGTAACTTTCCCTTTCAATCCATTAGAAATGCAGAAATGACTTTGAAGAGTGTGATCAAACAGGCCCCGGCATCCTCTGGCTGCCAGCTCCGTTCTTAGAGGAACGGTGCCGAGTAGTCTATTTCACAGGCATGACTTGTGTCTGAGGCACCGAACACACGACTGTCGTGGAGTAACAGTGCAAACGTGAAAAGCGCGGGCTTAAAAGGAGGAAACTGGAAAAAAAATTAATGCAAAACAGCTTTTCTCAAATTGTAGCTTCTGCAAATGCCAACGTGTCAACTAAAAATTTTCTTACTTTTCACCTTCCTAATTTATGTCTGCTGTAAAATTCCCAAGCTAAATGGCTGCAGTGGGACTAATTACGGGGACTTCTGGAACATTTATAAGCCGTGTTTAGTCAATTGCACCCACGCAACCATTACTTTAGTTCTGGCTGTCCATAAAATTCTACAGTCCAGGACAAATTAATTAACCCATGATCTCAGTTTTAATAAACTTCTTCCCCAGTAATTAAGGTGTACAAAATTAAAAAAAAGGGAAACCCATTCAGTTTTACAACTCTGAAAATTTACTGCAGGTTATAAATTTTGTACTGTTTGGGTCTGACAGGGTTTTATTTCAAAAACTGCTTGCTTAGTTAAGCATGGAGCAGGTATTGGGAAGAAAGCCAGAGCAGGGTAGCGAGGACTGCATCTGGCTTGGAAGCAGTCACTGGACAGCGCACACAGAAACTCATCTCTTCAACGTTCTCCTGCCGGCGACAGTGGGGCTTAGTTTCCTTTAAGGAAGGCAGCTGAGGTCATGGTTTGTGCACTGGATTTAGAAGGCAGGCTAGCTTTAAAAAGAACTGGGTTCCATGGCTTATCAACTTTGAGAAAGCTACCTGAACTTGTTGGAGTGGCCATAGGTAGTCAACAGGTGGTAGCATCCAAACCCCTGGGCTCTGGGACCTTGTGCACACGTGTGATCAGAAGTCAGGAGCCCAAGGCTCTCGGGTTCTTTCTGCTGCCCTTTGGTAGGAGGAGGTGAGAGTTCTCGATATGAGTGTCGTCTTGGGCGGTGCATGAAGGAATGGGGGGGCCAGGCCAGCAGTGTGGTTAGCCAGTCTGGAGACCACAGAGTCCTACTTGAGGAAAAGGGTGGCGAGCCGCAGGGCCGATGCAGAAGGGAAAATAATCGACTGCTCCTCACGGACAGAGGAAGGGGCTTGGTGGATCTCCAGCAAATGACCTTTCCACCCAGGCAGCTGGCGGAGCTTGAGGTGGGTGGACTCCCAGCTGGCCCAGGACCACTCTTCTAAAGCATTTTACAGAAGTCTTTACTAACAGCTGCACTACTTACTGAACAATTAACCATAGTCTAAGGCATGGCCCCAGGTAGTGCAATTAGAGAGGAGGGGCAGGGAAGGGCTGGCACTGGAGGGATTGGCTCACATGTTAAGAATACTGACGGCTCTTCCAGAGGGCCTGGGTTCAATTCACATGGCAGCTCAGAACCATTTGTAATTCTAGTCCCAGGGCCCGAGGGGACCAGGTAAACACGCGGTCCACATACACAGGGAAAACAAAACTCCCATTAATGGAACCAAACCCAAACAACGCAATTATAAAGTTGGGCCATGGGTTTAGCCTGGGAGAGACTATTCTCAACTTCAGTTCTTTACTGTCAAAAGAGGGCCAACAATACCATATTCACCGAGCATGATGGCCATTCACGTCTGTAACCCCAGCACTCTAGAGTCTGAGGCAGGGGGTCTGTTCAGAGTTCACAGAGTTATACAGTGAACTCTAGGGCAGTTTTGTGAACAGAGTGAGATCCTGTCTCCAAAGAGACAAGAAAACAAAGGGACAGTTGCAGAGTCCCAGTTTCTGTTCGGTGTGTCCATCCATCTCCCACCAGACTCCGAGGGCCAGGACGTGTGTGCTCCATGCAGTAACCTCTCCCAGAGTCACAAGCAGGGGCAGCACACTGGTCACGTGAGTGCTGTGGCCCAAGGATTACTGACGTGACCGGCACAAAGCAGATGCCTGGCAACAGTGGCTGTAGTTAAGAGTTTAAAGCCAGGGGCTGGAGAGATGGCAAAGTGGTTCAGAGCAGTGGCTGCTCTTCCACAGGACCTGAACTCAACTCTCAGCACCCACAGGGTGGCTCACAAGCATCCGTCGCTCCAGTCCCAGGGAATCCAATGCCCTCTTCTGGCCTCTATGGGCCCTGTATGCACACAGAGCAGACATGTGCAGGCAAAATACCCACACATGAAAAATAAAAATGAAGGTTAAAAAAAAAAATCAAAACCCCTCCTCTTACAGTCCCTGTGAACACATTCATCATTAACCTTAGAAGAAAACTCCACAGCTACTTCCTAAACTGTTTATTTTCTATCATCATCATCCTCACCACCATCATCACCACCGCCATCACCACCATCATCATCACCACCACCACCACCACCATGATGATTATCACCATCATCATCATCACCACCACCGCCATCACCACCACCATCACCACCACCACCACCACCACCACCACCACCACCACCACCACCACCACCATCATCACCACCATGATGATTATCACCATCATCATCAACATCATCCTAATATACCTGTTTCCCTGGGGTTAGGGTGCTTACCTGCAAGGAAAAGTTATGGCTATTTTACCAAGGTTCTATCCTTTCCCAAGGAGTCACAATTCTTAAGTGAGGTGGGATGGGGGAGGCTGAGTTTTTCACTCATCCCTTAATACTGAGCTGTGCCCCTAAGCTGTGTCCATTTCAAGTGAGGGTGTTTGTGATTAGGGAGCTGGCAATTCAAGACAGGTACTTTTTCAAATCTTTGAGAAAATCATAGCAGAGTCCTATGCAACTCCAGACCGCAGCAGCTCAACATAAAACATGGATCTCATAAAATGCAGAATTACCATTTGGAGGTAATTTTCATCAAGAAACAGAAGAAAGAGAACCAGTAATTTATAGCCCCAAACACAACCTAGGAAGCCCTGTGGGTTATGGATGAGAGTTATAATCCTGTTTTAGCATACTTAAAAGGAATAAAATGTGGTAAATAATAAGAATGAGAAAATTCTCAGGTGCCTGAGATGACAATAAAGACAGTATAGTAATAATGATGACAGGCAATGAAGTTTAAATGGCCCTAGCCAAGGGAGACACAGGCAGTCCTCTGTCCTCATCTGTGTGTGGGGGTATGTGTGCACTTTTATGCCTATACACATAGAGGGCACAGTTCGATGTTGGGGTTTTCTTTAAATGACTCCCCACCTTAATTTCATTTCTTTCCTTTCTTTTTTGAGGCAGGGTCTCACTATGTAGCCTCGGCCGTTCTGGAACTCACTCTGTAGACCAGGCTGGCCTCTGCCTCACGAGTGCTGGGATTAAAGGCTTACAGATGTGTGCTACCTCGCCCAGCCTTTCCACCTTTATTTTTGAGACAGGGTCTCTCACTGAACCTGGAGCTCACAGACTGGCAAGGCTGCCAGGTTAGCAAGCCTGCCCCCACCTCCCAAGTGCGGTGGATTACAGCTGCACGCCCTGACCACACCTGCTTTCCATGTGGGTGCTGGAGCATCCCACTTGCACTTTATCAGCTGTTCTTCTGTGTTGGGGGGCTGATTGTGCACTTCAGTTAGCCATAGCTACTAACCCTCTCCTATGGAGTCACACTGAAAACAGCCCTCACTATACAGGTTTACAATGTGCTCTGAGCACAGGCGGTGGGTGGGGGGGCAGCCAGACACTTCCTGGACAAAGTACGTATTTCACTTGTGTTTTATACCATAAAATGTCAGGTTAACAAATGTAGTCTTTGATTACGGATTTTAATTTAGGCTTGATCTTTAATTTAGAAAGATACTTTGTTTTGTGCAAAGAAGAGAGAGGTAAAAAATGCTAAGACCAGAAAGGAGAAAACGAACATGGAATGTTGGGAATAAGAAGAAACCCAGTGACAGGGAGGTGCTTCTGCCTGGGTTTGGTGAGGCCTTTCGAGAAGGAAAATGCTAGGACGGCTGGGTACGGGAGCAGGTGGTGCAGAGTGAGGAGGGTGTGGGCAGCCCACCGACAGCCCAAGCCATGAAGGGTGATGTGGACTTGAGCTTTGGGACCTTTTAGACTTCAAGTGGCAGAGAAGGGGGGGGGAGGAGGAGGTGGAGGAGGAAGAGCACCCCACAAACTGACAGACGGCAGAGAGGAAGGAAGGAACCCAGGAACAATGGACGACAAAGTCATGAGCATCAAGGACAGGCCCTGACACAAAGCCCAGGAGGGAAGCGAGAGCTTGAACGACCAGGCTTGAAAAGGGCTCCTGGACCAGACACCCAGGAAAGGCACGCGGGTTGGAGTGAGGGGGTCCCTGCAGATCACTGGGGAGCAGTGAGGGGAGGGAGATTATGGGGTAGAAGGGTAATGAAAACAGAGTGGAGATCACTGAACAGTTCTTAGACATGTTTAATCGTTTTAAAGTGAGTCATCATTCAGAAAGCATCAACTGAGGACCCAGGGTTCTCAGAATCCAAGAGGCACCAGGGTGCTAATGGGGATGAGGAGTGTGTAGGAGATGCGTGGCCATGTGGCCTGGGAGTGCTGGCCGAGGGTGCTTTGGGAGCATGCTCTGACGCAAGATGGAAGGAGGCACAGTAACTGAGGAAGGCAGGGAGACTCAAAGCCATGTTCTAAAGTCTGAAAACACGAAGGTAGGAACATTCTCCAGACTGAGCTTTGAGAATTTTGTAAACATGTAGTCTGTTAAACACCCTAGCATCGAGGGACCACTGTCCTATACGATGGGAGACTGGTTGCTTCTACTGTGGCTCAGAGAAAGAAAACTGCTTGTGTGTGCTGTCTGGGATATAATGTCAAAGCCCCAGAGAATGTCAGATACCCCAGAGTAAGACACATGGAGAGCAGGGCTCTACCTGAAGGCATGCTGGGTACTGTCTCCATTTCCGACTTCCCTGCTCCACAGGAATGGGGAGACTTGCCTATGCAATGTAAGCTGCTGGCTCCCCTTCCTTTCCAAGTGCACATGACTCTCTGTCAATTATATCCGCACGTGGTCTTTCTCCACAGAGTATGCGCCCACAGTAACAGGCCCACCAACTCCCCAGTCAGCAATGTGCTTGGCCAGCCAATCTGCTCCAGAGAAGACTGCAAGCTGTGAGCAGGCTTCACCCGGGGGAATTCCACCTGCAAGCCTGCGCCCCTCTTCCCCGAGGCGACTCCTACCTCGGTGGGCTGGTCGGCGGGCTGCGGCAGGAGCTGGTTGTGGTGCAGGAGCACTGTCTTTAGGTAATCTAGGACGGTCTGGCAGGGCACTGTGGGGAGGAACAGCAATGGCACACGTTAGCTCGCTTTCAACATGGGGGCGAAAACCTGGAAAGGGGAAATCCGTTTTCTCCAATGGAGTCTCAGTGAGTACACCAACCAACACAAACCAACTCCAAGTTTTTTTTTTCTTTTTTTTTAATGGACTTGCTGTCTCACTTTGTTTTTGTCTTACTGGTCTTTTGCTTGTTTGTTTTGATATTTATTTGTTTACTTACTTTTGGGGGGGGGTTGAGAGCACAAAGCTGGGGAGGTTATGGGAGGAGTTGGGGGAGGGGAAATGATCAACATAGATTGCATGCTCATCACATAATCTGAAGAAAGAAAAGGTGGAAAGGGAAAAGGGATGGTTTGGGACAACAGGCAGAACCCCCTGCCCTACCCTTAGTCCCTAAGGGAAAACAGCTAAATACCCAGTCCGGGTCCTTCCCACACTGGAAGATTCTACAGTAGCCGCTGGGCACTACTGATTCAGGTGTGCTGACTCTGACTTGACTTACGCAACCCCGGGCAAGTGACCTGACCTCTCTGAGCTGCCGTGCTCAAGCCTGTCCGACTGGAATGATTACTCCACATAGTTACTGTGAGGGACAACTGAGGTAATGACGTGAAGCAGAAGCAAAGCTGACCGGGAGCTTTAAGTGCAGCAGTCCAGTGAGTTCCTCAGAGGCCTCCTAACTCGGCTGCTACCTCAGCGCCTGGACTGGGTAAGCCACTTCCACGTAAGCCTCTTCTAAAGAAACTGTTAGCTTTGGCTTTCCCATATTAAGGCTGAGTGGGTCTTCAGCTAACAGTTTCAGTGTACCAATATTATTAGCCACGTAGCCTCGGCTGGCCTGGAGCTCGCCATCCTCTTGCCTGGATTACAGGCCCGTGCCACCACACCCAGCTGAAATCTTGGTCAGTTTATCTCCTCTCCTCAAGCACTATTTTATCTATCTTCTTAGTCAAAGACTTCAAACTCCTCAAAATATTACTCAATAGTTTTACAGGAAAGTTGAATTTTTTTTATTGCTGACAACCCCAGCTGTTATGTTTAATAATCTTCATGTAGCCTAACCATATTTATTTTAGTAACATATAATAAGCTCCTCAATAGAAATATCTCAAACCAAATGGTCAGCACTAAGTATTAGCCTCCTTCAGCTGCATGGTTGGAGTTCAGATAAAGACAATGCCCTGTTTCAACAGCAACAGGGACATCAAGATGATAGGTGTCCTCTCTGCCCTCAAGCACCGTATAGCCTCTTATCAGGAGACTTACTCAGGGTAAACACAGGCTTGAAAACAACTTTAACAGAGGTATGTATGGCGTGCTTGGAGGTTAAAAAAGGTCTCTCACAAGGAGGAGTGCCTTGTTTCAACTGGGCACTGAAGAATGCACAGGAGTTTCTCAAGAAAAAGACAGCATATTTTGGGGGTGGAAAGAGCTGGGGTCAGATAAAGTGTCTGGTTGCCCAGAAGTCCCAACTGTCCAGTGAAGTTGGACGCTTGGTGTACTGTGGGCACTGAGGGCTGAAAAGTCTCTAAGAATGTTCAGGAAAAAAGCCAAGCACCGTGGTGCCCCGCCTGTAACCTCAACTCTTGTGAGAAGCAGGCAGGAGGACCATCTTCAGCTCCACAGGTAGACACAGGACCCTATCTCCTCCAGACAGGACCCCAGAGAAGTGAAGACAGACTACAAGCAGCAGACACCAACCTGAGGCCTGCTGGCCTCTTTCTGAAGTCAGATACCGCTTCTAATCTGGAAAAGCACTTGCAGTTTCTGTATTGCTAGGCACACAAGTTCCACGCTTCCTTTCTTGGTTAAGATGGGGGTTCACTACATCTCTATCGCACATATCTATCGCGCAAGGGCCTTGGACTCCTCTTGTGCCCAAGCCTTTTTGGCTCTTGGATTACAGACATGCTCTACCAACATCTAGAAACGATTTTTCTTTCTTCTTCTAAGATTTATTTTATGTGTCTGAGTGTTTATCCTTCCTGTCTGTATGCACACCATGTGCATGCCTGGTGTCTGTGGAGGTCAGCAGAGGATACTGGACCCCCTGGAACTGGAGTTATGATGTTTGTGGGCCACCATGTGGGTCCCTCTGGAAGAGAAACAAGTGCTCTTAACTGCTGAGCCGTGTCTCCGGCCTCAGGAACAATTTTTCTTAGAGGTGATGCTGTGTTCATGAGAAGACTTACTGAATCAAACATTCCCTATTCCTATCATTTTGTTAATTTTGCCTTAGAGCAGGGCCACTGAGGCTCAGCATGGGCAAATGACTGCCAGGATCACAGCCATCAAGCAGCACCGGTCTACAGCTGCAGCTACTCTTGGGGGCTTTAGTGCGCTCACAATCCCTTTACCCCTAACTGGTAGTACTGGTTACCTGTTTAATGACCCAGGGAACTAGTGGGGTTAGCTCTGCGCCTGCAGCTCAGTGAGTCACGACTCCTTCTTGGATTCTGTATTCGCAAGTTTGCGAAGCTGCTTGCTAAGGTATGCTTGGAACTCCCCAAACCGGAACTTTCACAAGCCATTTGCAGACTCGTGCAAAGACGTTTGGAATTTGAGTCGCCTGACAAATGTCCCAGCTGTGACGGTCTTGTTTCAGTTCTTATGCTGGAAGCAAGTGTCCCTGTCGTGGTTTATTTAGGGATGTTCCTTATATTTCTGTTTGGGAATTCCTTTTTAAAATGGCCCTCCACCGTAGTGCCGAAGTGCCAACACCCAGCGCACAGAAGAAACAAGGCCGCACACTTCTTACTTGACGGCACTGTACAGAAGGCCCTCAGAGGCCTAAGCTTTGTATTTCTGCCAGAAGTAATGCCACAGTGTTTACTAACTCCTTGGCTAACTCAGGCTCATGCGGTGATCAGACAACGTTAACTACCCTGGGAGTGAGAACTCACTCCAGGCTGGAGGGTTACAAACTGGACACCCAGTCAGAAAGCTTGGACTATATAACTCCCCATCTACAGATGCTCTCCCGTCTATTATACCCCAACTTCCTTGTCTGTAAGATGAAGTGGACGGCTGGTGTGAGCCCAGAGTTAGAAGAATACGCCATAATGACGGAACTTCGGCAGGGGCAATGGCCTGTGCCTATAAACCTAGCACTCAGGCGGGGAAGGCAGAAAAATCAGAAATTTGAGGGCTATATACTAAGACCTTGTCTCAAAAAGGATGAAAGTAAGTTTTTCTTTTGTTCACATAAAGACAGGATCTCATTATGAAGCCTGGGCTAGCCTGGACCTCGATATATAGATCAGGCTGGGCCTGAACTAAGAGGTCCATCTGCCTCTGCTTGTCCAGTGCTGGCATTAAAGGTGTGTGCCACCCTGCCTGGGAGAAGTAGAGGCTTTTATAAAAATACTGGCAATATTAATCCCGGGAAAAACTGAATTTTCTTCCGTATTTTTTAAAGGCTTATTTTTATTTTGTGCATGTGTATGCACCTGAGTGAGTAAGCACATGTGTGTGTTGCAATGTCTGGGTGCCATGTGGGTGCTGGCTGCAGGTCAGGAGGGTGTTGGAACCCCTGGAAATGGAGTCACACACAGTTGTGAGCGGCCCCAATGTGGGTGCTGGGAACTGAACCTGCGTCCTCTGCAAGAGCGTCAAATGTTCTTAACCTCTGAGCTCTCTCTCCAGCCCTGGAAACTCAATTTTCACATGTAAAAGAAAGAAATTAGACTGAAAACTTATATACAAAAATCAACCACCAGTTCATATAAGACCGTAAATATTAAAAACGGAGAAGGCCTAAATGTAAGACCAGAGACTATGAAATTCCTACCAGAGGAAGGCAGCTCAGTCAAGGAAACGTTTTCCTTACAAGCATGAGGACCTGGCTCCAGCTCTGGCACCCATGTAAAAGGCTGGGTGGGTGTGGTGTCGAAGGATCCCTGGGCTGGTGGGCTGGCCAGCCTAGCCTAAATATGAGCTACCGGCCAGTGAGAGACCCTCCCTCTCTTCCTTCCCCGCTCCCACCCTTTCCACACAACACAGGCAAGAGCCAGGCACAGTGGTACACACATATAATCTGAGGACTTGGGGGATGACTGTTTCAAAGAGGGCGGCAGGTGGGGGGACCCAACACGTTTCTCCCAAGACATAAAAATGCCCAAAATGCAGTCAATGAAAGGTGCTCAGAAGTCATTAACAAGGAAAACAAAACTCAAACCCACTGCCAGGCCATCTCATAACCTTTGGACGGACATCATCAAGTCCAAAGGTGACAATGTGGATGAGGGTGTGGAGAGAAGCAGCCCTTGTCCACTGTTGGTGACAGTGACTACTGTCCTCTCTATGCAGACTAGGGGGTTTCTAAAGAAATTCAGCACAACACACCATATGACTTGGAATCAACCTCCCTTCTTTGAATGCATTAAAAGGAAATAAAACTGCCACCCTGTGAAGACATCCACTCTGTGTTTGCTCCGAAACGGAAACGACTTGACTTTCCAGCAACAGAACAGGCAGAGGGAAGTGTTCAGGGAGTATTACTCATGTCTGATCCAGTCTGTCTGTCTGAATTTTCACTCCGTATGTGTTCGACTTCATTAGTGTGTACCACATGTGTTCCTGGTGCCCACGGAGGCCCGAAGAGGGAGTCCAATCCTCTGGAACAGCAGTTACACTTGGCTGTGAGCTGCCACGTAGGTGCCGGGAACCAAACCCGGGTCTTCTGCCAAAGCAGTGAGTGCTGTTCACTGCAGAACCACTTCTCCAGCCCCTGTCTGATCTACCCTGTGTGTGGCATCTTAAAAAAAACAAATAAGCCAGGCATGGTGGCATATACCTTTAATCCCAGCACATCTGAGGCAGAAGCAGGCAGATCTCTGAGTTCAAGGCGAGCCTGGTCTACAGAGCAAGTGGCCAGCCAGGGATATACAAGGAGACCCATCTCAGTGAATCCATTAATTTAGAGTTATTTTAAGTGGTGCACTTGGTGATCTTAAGACAGTTTTTCAGACTGAGGATACAGTGCTTGCCTAGCACATGTGAAGCCCTGGGTTTATTCTCCAGCACCACATATAACTGGAGGAGAAAACAACCCTGGAACCACCTCCCAGTACTTCAGGGGCAGGAAGAAGGCGTTCAAGACTATCAGTGGCTACACAGTGAACTGGTAGCCAGCCTGAAAACCAGGAGAGTCTGTCTTAGAAAATAAGATAAAATCCAAATACACACCCCCCCCCATAGGTTTTCTTATTTTGATATCTATGGACTTTGTATTAAAAAATAATTATTGTAACAGACAACTGTGACGTATGGTGCTATTTCTTCTCATTGGGGCATAAGTATGGGTGTGGTTTACATTTCTTTCTTTTTTTTTCCTTTTTTTTTTTTTGGGGGGGGGGTTTCGAGACAGGGTTTCTCTGTGTAGCTTTGTGCCTTTCCTGGAACTCACTCTGTAGCCCAGGCTGGCCTCCAACTCACGGAGATTAGCCTAGCTCTGCCTCCCGGGTGCTGGGATTAAAGGTGTGTGCCACCACCACCTGGCTTACACTTCTTGGCATGTCAGATTAATATGGGATTTTTATATTCATTCCCTATGAGCACTCTTAATTACTGTGACTGGGAGCTCACTAGACGATGCCCCACCTGACACCCTCTCCATCAAGAAGCTCCACCCATCAGCGCTTCCTAGTTACCTCCCAAGCACTTCATATGCCTGATCCAAGTGGCTCTATTTATTTATTGTAGCTTCTTCTTTTTAACCTGTTTTCATCTCTTACTAAAAAACTGAAAAATTTTGGAGAAACTTCCAAATTCCTAGTGGAATGACCCAATACAAAAGGAAAAGCGCCAACGTCACTTCCTTGGGGTGAGCTGCCGGCACCCGGGAGGACCTCTGGGAGTGAGAGTACCTCCCAGCTCCTGGCTGGCAGACACTTCACCAGCAACACACAGTGCTGGTGGACGGCCCTCCCCAACCTGCTGGGGGTTGGATCGAACACCTTCCCTTCCTCTTGTGACCCCAAGTGAACGATGACGGGCCCGCCCCCTTTAGTTCACTTCTGCTCCAGGCTTTACTTCAGGGAAGACAATGAAGCAGGAACCTTCATGTCCCAGGCAGGGGACCCTGAAGACACTTGCGTTCCCCCGGGGCTACCTGCAGCACTTGCTCAACTGCTCTCAACCTTCCTTCTTCTCTGCTGTCTTCTACTCTGTGCTGTCTGTCCCGGCTGTCTGGCTGTCCCACACTGACTGTCAAATAGGGTAGAGTCTACAACACGGCCCCGGGTCCTCCTATGGGAATGCCCTGTCTCTAGGACAGTGGGGGTGCCCCCCCCAACTAGGGAGCATGGACAAATAGAGTCACTGCTTGACAACACACATGTAACCACCTGTCACTCGCTTTTCTTCGAGTGGGTGTCTAGAGGTGAGTTTTCCTAAAACTGCAGTCACTAAGGGTCAAGAACGGGTTCTGGAATGATCCCCAACTTGTTGCTCACCCCACGGAGGCTGGGAGGAAGGAAATAGGGCAGTGCCACCCTTGCCTTTTGGTCAAGCTTCTATCTTTAGGTGACACTTTCAACCTCTTTCTCTTGAGAGTGACCACATTCGACAGGTCATCACCAATCAGCTTGATGGTCTTCATTTATCTGTTCATACCTTGATTCTTCATGTGTATTGCTGGGTTTCCACAGACATAATGATGACAGGGTCTCACGTAGCCCACGACAGCCTCAAACTTGCTATGTACTTGAAGATGGCCCTGAACCCTGACCCTCAGGCTTCTGCCTCAGTGCTGGGATTGATGTACCACCATGCCCAGCTCTCCATACATATCTAATGTAATCACAGTTCTGTGTGAAATGGCTGTTGGTTCGAGGTTCATGGAAAGTTCCTCAACAAGCCCAGGGTAGCCACAGTAACTCTAGTGACCATTAGACTACCTCAGCCAGCGTCAGTCGGTATCTGATCATCAAGGGTGCTCAAGAAATTGTAGCATTTTCGCCTTTTTGGGAAGTTCAGTGACTAGCAGGCCACCAGCACCTGACCTGGATGAACCCCAAATTTATGATATGTCAAGAACAGGTCCACATATTTATGACTAGAAATTACTAATATTCTGGACATTTATGTCACCTCTTCCTACATTCTGGAACGTGTAACCCAGGAGGCTGCTATGAGCGGCTAGCTATGGTTCTGAACGGCTGATGTCAACCTCCGCAAAGGCCCATCTCTATGACATGCTTTTCTCTCTGCCCTGAAGAGGGATGGGAATAAGATAAATGCTGGAGATAAACTTCTAGTGAGTGGACCGTATCTGCAGGCCTGGCAGCAAGTAAAATCACAGTGAGTTAGCTGTGACCCCTCCCCGACATGGGGATCCAAGCTTCACACAGCTTCCTAGGTTCTTCTGGGGTCTCCTGAAGGCACGACAGCCGGCTGGGAAGATCAGGCAGATTGACTTCCCTGGCCTCTCCTTCCAAGACATACACACAGTCAGATCCCACAACGTTCTGAGCCCAACCTCTGCTCCACTGGGAGAAGTCCTTTAATGAAACAGGGAAAGGATCTTTAATTTTTAACTTGGCTCTCTCTATGCATATGTGTATGTGCTTATTTTCCAGACAGATTTTCATGTAGCTCATGCTGCCCTCAAATTCCCATAGCCAAGGATGACCCTGAACTCCTGATCCTTCTGGATCCACCTCCCAAGTTCTGGTACTACAGGTACTGGCTGGGCAAATCCTAACATTCGTTTCTGGTTTTCTGTCCTTTGTGTCCTAACAAACTGATGGGAGCTTTCTTCAGCATCTCCCTCTTTCTACACGAGCTACCAGTAACATGGCGCGCACACACACACACACACACACACACACACACACACAGACAGACACACACACACACACAGAGCCAGGCTTTAACGGAAGACATAACCAGTTTACATGTATTTTGTATTTTGAACATATGAGTATAGCTGTTTGAGTATACAGTTAACCATAAACGTGAAGATTGTGGGGATGTGGCCCTGCCTATCATCTTGGAGGGGTCAGTGATTAAAACAGCTCAGAGATCTTGATGTAGCTGATAATCTGGGTGTCAATCTAAGTCTCCCCCACACAAGGATGAAGTCAAAGATGCAAGTGACATTAGTGCTTTTCTTTTTTAGAACCATTTTTAAATGCTGTACTTATTTTTATTTTATGTGCACTGGTGTTTTGCCTGCATGTATATCTGTGTGAGGATGTCAGATCCCCTGGAACTGGAGTTATAGATAGGTGTGAGTGGCCATGTGGGTACTAGGAATTGAACCCTGGTCTTCTGGAAGAGCAGCCAGTGCTCTTAACTGCTGAGCCATCTCTCCAGCCCACGTATACTTTTCTTAACAGCAGTGAAAAAAGCACCAACAACAAAAACTCAGGTCTTGTCCTAAGAAAACTCCAACTCTAATACTATGAAAATGGAGGGTGTTTAAGAGGCAGGGACGGCTTCACATCAGGGTCACAAACAGTTTAATTATGGTTTATCTTTGACCTACTAGTTTACAATTTCTAAATGAACTTTGCGGGAAGGGGGTTGGACGCTGAAGCAAGGGAGGCCAGGGAAAGGGCTGGACAGAAAAGCCAGGGAAAGGGCTGGACAGAAAAGACCATGTCCTTTCTTCAGTTCCGAATCCCGCTAACGCAAGGACGGTTTTGTTCACATTTGTACCAGGGGACACAAAGGCCGTGGTAAATACAGACCACTTTTATAGGGCTCTCAGATTTCTAACAGCTGATGCACATCAATGTCAAGGCATCGCATCCAGGAATCACTTATATACCGATGGAGACATCTTTCATGAGGACTATGGGCTTCAGGGCTTAACCCAAAAGCACGTAACTTAACACAGACAAGACAGGTTAGTGCTTGTCCTGGAATTTCTGCCTGGACCGGGCAAGCCAGGGACATCTTACACATCCTGCTTTTTCAACTTTTCAACACCCTGGCCCTACCCCCATCACTAAAGCCGCACACACATATATACATAGAAGCAGTCAAGACAACTATGGATTCGAGCTGCTGTTGTCTGCTCAGTGTGGCTGCATACCTGGGATGCTCTCTAATTTCCGCCTGAGCTCTTCATTTTCTTGTTGTAACGAGATAACTTCCTGCTCCAGCTCCTGGCATCGAGGACAGTAGCCTTCCTCTTCCTCTTCTTCTTCCTCCTCTGGCAGCGTGGAGGAGGAAGGGTGACCATGGGACTCAGATGTTGCTGGGGAGGTCCAGCCACCTAACGTATGCACCGGGGAGGTTGAGAGAGGGTCCACATCAGCCAGGTGCCCATACTCACTGACTGATGAGGTGTTCGGAGTTGGGAAGCTTCCCGAGAGCAGATAATTCTGGAGAGAGTCAGTGAACACTCTCAAAAAGGCAGAAGTTTGTTGTTTTCTTTGCATATATTGCATTTCTATGTCTATGTTGTCAGAGGTCTGACTCTGGATCCCTTTTGCAATGTGACACTGGTCCTGTCTTTCGTTATAACTAGAGCCTTCCTGCTTGACGCAAGAAATCATGGATTGAGAATGGTTAGAGTCCAGAAGTTTTCCTCCACAATTTAAGAGACTAAGAACACGGCTGCACTGCTGGGCAAAGGCATCCAAGATCATACGGCTTTCTGGAATGGAAGGAGAGAGACATGAGTGACCAGCAGCCCTGCACGGAAGAAGCAAGGTCCTTCATTTCCAGCTTAACCTTCCAACACAAAAGGTCCAGTGAACCCACCACAGAAGAGACACACAGCTCCCCATTGTTCTGAGACCAGTGGGTGCCTGAGCCACCCCAACCCCTAATGAGAAAAGGCTGGGAACTATGCTGAGAGGTCCCTCTCTGGCCTGCACGAGTCTGAACTCACACCTTTGGCTTCATTAATATCCTTACTCTAATGAATCGAGCGGGCCAGCGCAGACTCAATTCCTCATTGATAGGAGGCCACACCGCAATCATTACTGCTATTTCTGGAGTGCCCTCTTGCCCTTGCTATTCATCAGCTGATACAATCCCTGCCACGACACGCAGCTCACAGATGCAAACTGGAGAAGAGAGCTGAGTCCTTGTGAGGGGCTCACTAGAAATCTAAGGTAACCCAGAGGGCTCTACAGGCAGGAAGATGAGCGTGAAGCCAAACTGTCACCCGACACCTGCACTCAACAGCCTTCCCACTCTGGAACTCTTGTCAACGTGTAGAGTGATGTGGCAGCGCCATCTGAAAATGGGCTGTCCCTCTTCTCAGAGCCATTCACACTGGACTGCCGAGTCTCTCCAAAGGGGCAAAAGTGTGGGTGCCACGAGGCCCACAGACCTCAATTCTAAGCACACTGTCAAGCAGTGGAAAGTAAAAAGTGAAGAGAAACCAACCAACTTGCTACCGAGACAAGGGAAAAACCCCTCCCGAATCCTGAAAGCATTATTTAATGTTGTCCAATGCATCTGAAATGTGATTGAAACGGGGCTCCTCCTGTTCGGCCCCATGTAGACACATCTCACTAGCACAGAGTGACACTTTTCAGACCATATTCAGCGGATTTCTTCTCCTTATTCAGAATAATGGTAACAAACAAAACACTGGAGAACTCAGGGGCCAGAAACTCTTATTTGTCATAAATATGTAGCTAGCTTTTTCTGAAAACACTGGCTAGGTATTTTTGTTTTACTTGGCCTGGGAAGGAGAAAAAAAAAAAAAGATTTCGAGACAGGGTTTCTCTGTGTAGTTTTGGTGCCTGTCCTAGATTTCACTTTGTAGACCAGGCTGACTTTGAACTCAAAGAGATCTGCCTGGCTCTGCCTCCCGAGTGCTGGGGCTAAAGGCGTGCGCCACCACTGCCCGGCTGGTTCTTTTAAGTGAAAAATAGTGAGACGCTTAGGTCTTCTCTGAGGTTGAGAAAACAGATGCAGTAAAAACCCCCAAGAAAACTCAGCATGTATGGAGAATGAAAACACAGCTCTAGCAGTCTGTGTTATCCGTGGACAGATGTATTGCCCCAGCTACTCTGGAGGCCAAACAGGAGGCTCATTTAAACCCAGGAGTTGGGGATCAGCCTGGGCAGCACAGTGAGGCCCCTTCTCAGGAAAAATAGGGTGGTGGGAAGAGGAAGGGGATGACTCGGGCCATGGACAACAGACACTGAGACGTCTGTCCAATAGTCAATGTTCTACCTTTTTTTTTTTCTTAGCACATTTTCATGAAGTGAGTAGGTATTAGGGAAGGGTGGTCCAAATGTCCTGTTTCAATTACTTAACTGGAAGACATAAAAAATCTCCCAGCAGTGCCCCCAGTGCACAGGAAGTATCCATCCCCCAAGTCTGTACAATGCTACCGTTCTGGGGAGTCCTGAGCCAAACTCTTCTGTCCAGGACAGGACAGACTATACTGGGCTGGGAGAGTCGGGCTATTACAGTGCTTCAAACACACCCACTCAAGAGTGGATCAATACATACCACTGATGAGATAGATCAATTGGTAAAGTGGTTGTCACGCAAACACAAGGATCCCAGCTCTATCTCCAGCATCCATATAAAAAGATGGATGTGGGGGTTTATGCTTGTAATCCCAGCACTAGGAGACGGAGATAGAAGGGTTGTCCTGGGGCTCCCTGGCCTTCCAGCCAGCCTAGCCTCATGTCTAATCAGTGAGACCTTGTCTACAAACAAGGCAAAGGCTGGGGAGACAGCTCGTGAGTGAACAGCTTGCTGCAGAAGCAGGACCTGAGTTCCAATTCAGGCACCTGTATAGGAAGTCAGCGGGGCAGCAAACGCCTCTAATCCCAGCACCGGGGAGGCACAGACCTGGAGCTGACTGACTAACCAGTATAGCTAAACAGTAAACTCCAGGTTCGGTGAGGGACCCTGGCTCAGGAAAATGGGGTGGCTGTCTGTACAAGAACTTCCTGACTCAAAAAACCCCATCCTTAACTGAGGAGCTACTGGCAGTTGATAGCTGATGGAGAATAATTTTGGGGAGTGTGGACACTAGCACACTGTCCATTCGGCAGTGAACTGCCACATCCCCACGCTCATGTGGACAGCGTTAACCGGACTTAGTGGGTTATTACAAAAAAGCAGATACTAAGTGGGGAGATGCACATGTGGGTCAGAATACAGGGAGGAGGAGCTGGGAGGGGGTAGCGGGGGCGGGGTAGATGCAGTCCTTTTCATTGTGTATACCTAGGAGTTCTCAAACGTAACAAACAGGATGGGACAGCTGAGCAAGACACCCAACGTTGACCTCTGGCCTCCCACCTGCCCCCCATGGTTGTTTGGGAGGTCAATAAATACAGAACCTTTCGTTTTTATAGTGTTTTCAGATTTACTTGATCAGGGCTGGAGGTAGGCACAAGACCACCACCACCTTTGAGAGACTGAAATCCCAGACTGCTTTCTTCTTGGTATACTTCCTTAACTTTCTCTTATAAACAAACAAACAAAAAAAAATCACCTGTGTTGAGAGAGGTGTGTGCCACATCACATGTAAAGGTCAGAGGACAATCTCAGGTGTCAGCACCTCTACCTTGTTTGAGCACCCAGAGATTCTCCTGTTGCCATCTCCTATCTTCTATGCAGGGGTGCTGGATTACAGACGTGCTACAGCATTTGGCTTTACCTGGGTTCTAGAGATGTAAACCAAGGTCCTTACACTTCCAACCCACTGAACCATCTCTCCAGCCTACTTCCTGCTCCAGAGAGCAACACTACCCTACCCTTCCTCAGATTCTCCCGTGACAAGGTCAAGACTTAGGAATCCTTCCACAACCCTCTCAGAAGGCCTACGCTGGCCCCCTCACCTGAGTTCTCCAGTCAAATACACACCAGGGTGCCGGAGCTCAGAAGTGTGGACCGTCTAGGTGAAGATAAAAGGAGAGTTGGCAGACACCATGGGGCAGCTCAAAACCCTGACACAAACCTGATCACTGATGAAGGTGCAGAGTCCTGGTCTGTACCTATGTCCTCTGTCCTACAGATCCTTGGGTGCCATTTCTTTACTGACCTAAACCAAACTAGGAAGCCAACAGACCCACACAGGTGGAGAGGTGTTCCACTCTCCTTATTTTACTTCCGTGTTTTTGTTCTTTTATTGGTAAAATCAAAGGATGGTATTGATCGGGAAGGTTCAATTCTAGCACAAGAGCAGTTTGCATGATTTTAATCCTATAATCCCACACAAGACCTCAAGTTGTATTTACTGTTTGCATTTTAACCACCGCGGTCCCACTGATTTGCAGCCCACACACCTTTAACATAACCTCGACAAAGGGACAACACAAAAGGAAAGGCTTAAATGGAACTGTCTAGAAAGAGCTGCTCAAATACATTTGTTCAGTGCCCTACAAAACACTGAGTAGTTTTAATCATATTGATGAATCGCATTACAGCATAGATTTTAAGGGGAAAAAAAAATCTGACTTAGGGACAAGCGTGATTTGTTTTCTTAATTGAAGGATAAACTCGTAACATGCTGAGAAAAAAATCATTATGTAATATACTACATTATGAAGATAATCTATTAAAGTGCACTCAGAAAATCAGAGAATAGTGACGGTCACAAAACAGTTCTTGCCTGCAGACCTGAAAAGGCATCATTCTGAATTTGCTCTCAGAACTGATCCATAGAAAAAACGGCAACTGTAAATCTTTAAGGTTGAATTTTCCCTCTTTTCAAAACCTTGAAATATCCGGGCAGTATATTTTAACACCAACATACAAAAGAGTGTGATAAAAATATCACCACTGCCGGGGGGGTGGGGGGGTGGGGGAGGGTGGGGGAGTGCAATGTGTACCACGATCAGCGATACTTTAGCTTTCTGGACAGACTAAGTCAGAAATGCAGGAACTGTGCAAGCCCCTTACTGCTAAGAAACGGAGAAAAGTTCTGTTTCCTATGAATACCACTGTCTTAAGTGAGCAAAGCATAAACATGGATTTTGTTAACTTTTAAGTCTCTCGTCATTGAGTGCCCCACACTCGGGATAGCAGAGAAAAACAAAATCAAGAGTGGACAAAGGGACTTTAAAAACATCTATCCCTAACTTCCCCACAATGTTAATAAATCACAGTTCCAAAGCCCTCTGAATGACCACTAATTTAGTATGCTTTACTGTGCACCCACTGAGAGAGAACACTGTGTTGTATATTGTGCCCACCCTGATTCTGAAGTCTAAACTCAAGGTTATTATTATTATTATTATTATTATTATTATTATTATTATTATTTTAATTAAGATTTTCATTTCTGGAAATTCTTCTGCACTTGTGTGATTTGAATCCAGCCTAAATCTGAGAAGTGACTAGGAGGTAGGATGGGAAGCAGGCAATCAAACATCGCCTCTTCTCTCTACTTTGATGGCCTTCTTCATAGAGAAAGCTGTGCACAGAATGTGTCCATCATAGCCGACCCCTCAAGAGAATTGCATCTCTGGGAGGGAGATCACAGAACTGAAGATTAGTGGCAACCTTTTGATTTTAGCTCAGCCAAGGGTAAAATATGTTAATATTAAAGATGTAGGAGCAGAAAATTTTTAGTGACCTATTATGTATCCACACATTACATCTACCAAAGGACTCCTAACTAGTTCAAAATAGAGGATTCCCTTAAAACATTAACTTCTTCTTACGTGGACTACATGGTATGGGACAGGAGACAGAAGTTAGGAAATTAAAGCGTCTTGGAAAACAGCACCCTTGTCTTAAATCAGTGAAGGATGTCTTAAAAAAAAATGCCATCCATTTTTTTTCATAATGGCAAACGTCAACACAGCAAAACAGGATGCAATTTTTCTAAATAAATAAATCAATGATGTGTCAAAAATTAACAGATGAGTTAATATACTCGGTGCTATCAAAAGCAGGTGGTGCTTCCTAATATTCATCCTGCTCAGTCAATCCCTGAATATTTTCTGGACCATCAGTATATAAAATAGGATGCTGCTATTTGTGACGGCAAACAAAAGCAATCATGCCTGCCAAGCACATACTAGAACAGGCAGCATTTCAGCTCTGCTAGACAGAAAGTAATTAGAATGCTTTTAATGTCCAAAAGAATGATGCTGATAGGCTGCCACAGATGTGTAGATTTATGAATATTTATATGGTGGTTTATGGCTGACACTTTTATCAGTTGAAGAAGATAAAATATCTGCCTGACTCAAAAGCTTGACAGTCAGGTTAATAAAATCTCATTAAAGAGAATGACCTATGCAATTATATAGGATTTATTGTAATTCATTTTTGATTGTACTCTGCTTAAAGATGCAATTTCCCATTTCCTGATGCCAAATTTAGGCTGCATATCAAGATCTACGTGGGTTTTAACTCTAAGCCTCCCACAGAGGAAAAATATGCTTTTAAAAACCATGGTGTATTACCCCTTTTAAGGAAAATTATACTCTTCATGAGATTTTTTTATAAGAACGTCGAAAAATCTATTTTTAATCACGTATTTCTTTTCTCAATGGCTTGTAGCATTCAATGGCAGATAGGATTCACTTCGACCCTTTCATCTTCACCACATTCACCCCGGACAGTCAGTCAACCCTCTTCTATCCCGAGCTCACATATCACACTGCTGTTCGACTATTTTCAGTTGACAAGGTGGCCCCGAACCCTCACCACAATTACACGGCTGTGAGACCGCAACAGGCTAAGCCCCACCTGCCCCGCCCCGTGTGTTTAACCGGCCCTGGTGAGCACACAAGCTCATTGGCTCAAAGTGGCACCATTAGTTCCTCGAAGAACCAATCAGCTCTCCATGTGGCGGCCCCTCTGATGGCCACTCACATCACTGTGCCTGTTGAGAGGTGGTCTGTCCATTAGTGATTAATATTGCCTTAATTCTACGGCTCCCCCCTCTGCCTCCAGAACATTCTCTGTGACACACAGAAGAAACCTACTATCCAATTCCCATCTTTCCAACACCACTAGGTAGACATCCAGCATACACTACACACTCCCATCCTATCGACCTCACCCTGGAGACCACGCTAACAAACAAAAACCAACAATTAAAAAAAAAAAACAAAAAAAAAACCTCCCCAAGAAAAAACCCCAGGCCAGAACAGCCCTGACAAAACTAGTAATACGGGAAAGTTTGGGGGGGGGGGAAGCCCCTTCCTATCTTTAGATTCAGTGACAATGGTTTCTAACTTGCAACAGAGATAAACTAAATAGGATACTAGAAAAAATACTCATAGGAGGAAAAAACAAAACAAAAAAAACTCCAAATGAAGATGGCAGAGAGACTTCTGGAATGAAAGCAGCCATGGAAAGGACGATAAGAAACTGAGGCTGAAAGAAATCACCCGGAGACTGTGGCAGGGAAGAGCAACATATGGATGAAAAACCGGCAAGGAAGGAGTCTGTGGACAGTGTTCTGGAGGAAGGAAAAGACCGAGACAACCGCCTTGAACAAAGTGCATGCCTGAGGACTGAAGCAGGCAGACAAGGGGTTCATCCCCAAAGATGTGGTTGGAACCAACATCATACCAGAGTGTAAAATACGGCCTATGGGAAAAGGACCCAAACTACGGAAAAACAACATACAGAAAACGCTGAGCTGGGCTAATGGGCACACTCAAGTAGTATGGAGATTGACTGAGGCATGAGAGCCCCTAAATAATGAGTTCCAAGCCAGTGTGAGAACAGCCAAGACTCTATTTCAAAAACAAAAACCAAACAGAACACAACAGCTGGGGAGGGCCTAACAGTGAACATGAAAACACAATGAGATACTAGGGTAAGGGCGATGAAAAAAATCACCTCAAAAACAGTAAGGAAGCCATGTAAGAACCCCAACACAGAATCTCTACCATCTCCAAAGCATGGGGGATATGACAGGAACAACTCTTCACTGTAACCTGTAATTGGATTTTCTCTCTCCAAACCAATCCTTCTCACGTCAAAATATTGACAAACAGCAGAGCTCTTAGCATGGGCATCTATAACTCCTTCAGAGACAATGCCCGCCTATTGTCACTAGGGGAAAAAAAAAAACAAAAAACAAACACAACAACAACAACAACAACAAAAAAAAACACCACCAGAAAGTCTTCGATTCGCTGACAATCAGAAGCTGGGAGGCCTGAGCAGGGACTTCAGTTCTGATGAACCATAAACGCGGCTGTTATGTCCTTCCCCCTGGAGCAGAGCCGGTGCAGGCCATGCTCAGTGCTCTCACACTCCCTGGAGGAGATAGCAATCTCGACCTCTAGGTGGGCGAGCCCCACGCGGCTCAGCGACACAGAAACCAGTGTCTCCCGGACTGGGTGGGTGGGGATTGGAACTCTGTGGATGCCCTCGAATCCGCGGCTGGAGCAGGAGCGACCCTCACCAAACAAACAAACTTCACTCCCTCCCCCCTCCCCCGCCCACAATCCAGGCGAGCACCAGGTCCACGGCGGACTGCGAGTGGAAGACCTACGTGTCTTCGCCACGGATAAAGCGAGGGGTGTGCGCCACCAACACCGGAGCGCACATTGAAAAAGAAACCCAGAGACCTCCGGAGGCCACCAAGTGGCCCGGGACCGGCCGAGGGAGGCGGGGATCTTCAAGGAAGGCGAAGGACAGGCCCTTCTGGGTCAAAGAACCGCCTAGAAGGTGAATCAGGCGGCGGGCGGGAAAGGGGAAGTGTGGAAAAAGTCGCGTGGCGGGGGATCAGATGGGCGTCTCCGTGGAGTCGCCTCCGCCTGCTGTCCCGGGGCCTATCCCCTCCCCAGCATCCACCACCCCAGGGCCTGCAATCCCCGCGGCCCCCCGCACCCAGCCCTCCCGCCGCCGGCCCAGCTTCTGGGCCCGAGCCCGCACCCGGGAGCCACCTGTTAGGCGCGCGCGCCGTCGGAAGCCCGGGCCCGCAGCGGCGCCGGCAATCTTTCCGAAGTTACTCCTGCCCGAGCGCAGCACACGCTCCCGAGGCCTCCCGAGGCCCACCGACCCCCGCGTGCACGCACAGGCCTCCCCGGACCCCTCCACCCTCCCAATCCACCCCAACCCCCGATCCCCACGCCACCTCCGGAGCTCCGCAAAGTTGCGGCCCGGGGACTCGGTACTTGCAACGGACCCCCCACCCCCACCCCCCCCCCATCCCACCCCAACCCCGGGTCCCCCACGCCACCTCCGGAGCTCCGCAAAGTTGCGGCCCGGGACTCGG
>CABHPH010156591.1:10460-24498 GCA_902168325.1 Peromyscus nudipes
CAACTTCGGGCCTCCACATGCATCAATATCCACAAGTGCTCACACCCATGAGCATGCAGCCACCTACACACATGGCACACACACAGAAGGAGCGTACAAATGGCACCTTATGTTCACCAACCCAAAGCTCGAGGACATCAACAGGCAGCAGCTGAGACCTATAGCTGAGATTGGTTCCCTCACTGTGACCTGACACCTGATGTTCCCATCAATATAGTTTAAAGGGCCTTGATTTACAACTTTCTTTGCTTTTACTGTAAAATCTTCATGAAAATGTTACCACATTCGAATATGGAATTTGGGGTAACCTAAGTCTGTGTTCTTGGACCATGGTCACTCATATTTGGCTCCAGAGTAAGATCTCTTCTCTCTTTGAGGTGAGAGTTGGTGGGTTTTCCGTTTGTTTGTTTTTCTTACTCTGTAGCTCTGGCTGGCCTAAAACTCACTATGTAGATTAGGCTGACCTTGAACTCACAGAGATCAGTTTGCCTCAGCCTCCTGAGTGCTGGGATGAAAGGTCTGAGTGACCACGTCTCACTGACAACTGAGTTTATGAACCTTAGGCATACACACAAACACACAGAAGGGGGGGTGGAGAGAGAAGGAAAGAAGGAGGGGGAGAGAGAGAGGACGGAGGAAGCAGGGGGTGGGGGTGGGGAGGACTGAGGGAGACGGTGACTGAGACTGAGTGAGAATCCAGGCTGAACTAACTATACAATTCAGCTCTCCTTGACACTAGAGTGCCACAAGGGACGTGAACTTGACAGTGGCTGACATGGGATGCCTGCCACTGAAAGGTTCTGAATCTCTCAATGAGGAAGCCCAGAGGAGAGGGCGCAGGAGCATCCGTGTGGCGCACACCAGCAGGAGCAGGCTGGATGGTAAGGGGAAAACATTTCAACACTATGGAACAGCTGAGTGGAAGTGGATCTAAGACCCCCCCCCCAGCCCCCAAGCTGTGAGGTCAGGGTCTGTTTACTCAGCTACTGATGGAAAATTAATTTCATTTTAATTCTTGCCTGTCTCAGAATCCTCCAATCTCAGTAATGTATTCTAATGAGATGCTCCGAGCTCTGGGCCGATGGATCTCACAGTGAATGTTTGCAGTTGGGGGCAGAAACGGGCACATGGAATGGTGACCGATAATACAGAAGGATGCTTAGACAAAAGCCCAGGCCCAGAATTCTGAAATTTTGACTTAATCCTTTTTTTGTGAGGCAACCAGGGAAAGCTAATAAAAAGCAAACCTTGCGATTGCAATAACATGATGAACGTGTGTCTTCAGTCCCCAAATTGTCTCTGTAGTCCTACACAGTACAGTTAAAAAGAAAAGCTGTGTGATCATATTTTATAACTGCCTCTCCGGAACGTCCTCAATATGCAAAGAGACCATAAAAACACATTACCAGAGAATTGCTCTTTCTCTTTCCCTTGGAATATGAGGCCCCCGAGCACAAAATGCAAAATAATGATGCCATTTACAAGTTTGTAGACGGCTCACTGCAGTTCATGGCTTTAAATTTTCTTAAAGGGTTTGCAGGTTGTGTTTTATTTAGGTGCTTATGGAACTATGATGGTCTTAGTAATAATTAAACATTAATCAGGAATCCTCAGGATGCTCTCAAGCTTTAGGAAACCAATCTATTCAGATCAGAATCAGGACAGAAGCTGAAAGGGTTGTGGCTTTCGGCTTGGGGCACTGAGGGGGTCACCTCTGAGGAATCTATCACAGAGAAACCCTACTGAGTGGCATGAACATAGTTGGAGAATTGGCACCCCTGGCATGGACAATCTGTTACCTACAGGTATTGAGCCTGCTTGGGGCCCTTGGACTCTGCTTGAGATAATTTCAAAGTTCACGACCTTTCTTTTCTCCATAACCTCATTCTAGTCCAGGGCTTCTGGCATCTCAACCCATGCCTGGAGGACTCTTCCTCTGCTCTGAGTTCTGCCTGACTTTCTCTTCAGGCCTGTTTAATGTTTCTTCCCAGTGGTCCCTTCCCTTCCCCTCAAATCGGATGAGGACTCCTGCTCCTTTCTTGATTGAGGACAGCCATAGCTGTATCACATGGTATTTTTGTGTTCTTCTGTGACGGTCACCCAGAGATAGGCAGGACATATAACCGCTCACTGACTGGCTAAGGATGTGACTAAAGAGGTAACCTGATAGATCAAAGCCAGGGATATGTGTGTGTGTGGGGGGAGGGGGTCCCTTGAGTGGGACCCCCTGCCCGGTGGGGTCAGGATGGAATCCCGGCCGAAGCACCCTACTTCCTCAGCTGGTTTGACTCTTGCCCCGGCGCTCTGCCCTGTCCTTAGCACATGCCGGGCACTTTATATTTTTGACTGAGCTGATAAATACAGTCAAGTTTCACACCACAGCAACCTTTCAAACAAGCACCAGGCAGGAAGAGCAATAGGAGGGAATGACAGGTTCAAGCTCACTGTTTTCAAAAAGGATGTATGATTTTTAAATATGTGCGTATACATGTGTGGGTGTGTGTGCGTATGAGTGCAGGTATACTCAGAGGCCAGAAAAGGGTGTCAGATCCCTGGAGCTGGAGTTACAAGCAGTTGTGAGCCAATGGACCCAGGTGGTAGCAGAATGCACGCTTAACTAATGATCCGTCTCTCCAGCCCTAGGTTCACAGTTTTTGAGGAATGAAAAATATCCATTATTTCTTTGGTGGCGCCTCCTTTTAGGGTCATGCTTAGAAAATTATTTTCTTTTCTCCTTCAACCAATAAAATATAACTCATCAGTACCATTTTGTGGGGCATTGTGCTGTCTGGTTTTCATGTCTAGACACAAGATAGAGACCCTCAATTGAGAAAATGCCTCCATAAGATCTGGCTGTAGGCAGACCTGTAGGGCATTTTCTCACTCGGTGATTGATGGGGGAGGACCCAGCCTATTATGTATGGGTGGTGCCACTCCTGGGCTGGTGGTCCTGCTGCAATAAGCAAGCAGACTGAACAAGCCATGTGGAGCAAGCCAGTAAGCAGCACTCCTCCATGGTCCCTGCATCAGCCCCTGCCTCCAGGTTCCTGCCCTGAGTACCTTTGATAATGAACTGTGACACAGAAATACAAGCAAAATGTACCTTTTCCTCCCCAAACTGCTTTTGCTTACGGTGTCTCCATTGCAGCAACAGAAACCCCAAGACGGCGTCTATTTTTTTCTTTTTCCTTTCTTCCTCTGTTCCTGCCTCCCTTCCCTCTTTCCCTCGCTCTCCCTTCCTCTGTCCCTCTCCTCTTTCCTCTCTTCCTTCCTTCATTTTGGCAGCACTTTAAATCTTTACTGCATCTGGAATTCACTTGATACAAAGCTGTCCTTTAAAAGTTTCTGTCCACACCCTAGTGGTAACAAAATTTATGTCCTTATTTGCATTTGAAATGTCCCTCACAAGTTCGTGTTTGGATGCTTGGTCCCCACCTGGTGGCACTGTGTGAGGACAGTATGGAGTCTTTAGGAGGTGGGGCCTTGCCGGAAGAAATGGATCACTAGGAGCCCAGGAGTGGGCCTTTGAGGGTGCTTGCTGTCTGGCCCTGGGTTCCAGCTTTGCTGTCTTTGTCCAGGTCACCCATGACATGAACAGCCCCCACTCCATGCTCCTGCCATGAACTGAGCTGCTCTGATACATCGTCCCTGCCTTGGAGGACTGGAACCCCTGGAACCATGAGCCCCCTAAAACCTTTCCTCCCTAGGTTGAGTTTCTCCTGGCCCACTTTCGTTAGAGTGAAGATAACTGGATCCCATATCTTTCATGCCCACTCAGTGACAACTTACCACTGTCACCTCGGCCACTCAGCTTTTGTGATGCCTAACACAGGGAGATCAGTGTCCCAGCCAAGACAAGAGGCCAGTCAGACAAGGGGAGTGAAATGCCTCTTTCATAAGATGATAGATAAGCAAATCAGATATGCCAAGGCACAGAACCAGTACGGTAGCTTTGCTCAGAAGAATTATGGTCCTTCAACAGGCTGTCCAAAGAGGAGGAAGTGATTTTTCTTGGAAGGAGGAGTCAGAGATGGGAGGGGCCGAGCTGATGGGCAGCTGCCGCTCTTCATTACAGCTTGTTCTATTTGATTTCTAACACTCTCAGTCACTTTGACATAAGTGAAAGATACATGAGAGAAGGCAGCTTCTCTCTGAGCTACGTCTGTCACATGCAGAAGCCAGGGAGTCTGCAGCAGAGACCGGCTTCGCTACAGTGCAAGGCAGACCTCATTGCAGAACTACAAATCTGGGGCGTGTCACTGAATCATTAATAGTACATTTTTAAAATTTGATATTTAAATGAGATCCTCAATTGGTGTGTTTTATAATTTACATAATCCTTATTCATTTATTCTAATGCATCCAAAAATTGGAGTGTAAACATTCCACAACCAGCATGCTCCCCCGTGGGTCCTTTCATCCGCCCTCCACTTCCAGAGGTTTCCCTGCACACACCAGTCCACGGGGACCTTCCCATTCCTTCTGTGAATTTATAAAGCAATAGGCAGTGTATCTGTTCACTCAACCAACATTTACTGAACAGTACCCACGTACCAGATTCAGCACGCAGTTACTTAATCCCATGCATTTTCTAGTTTATCTGAATTTATTAATCTAGTTTATCTAATAGTCATCATCAACATGACAGGACCTAGAATCGCCTGGGACACAAGTCTCTGGGCATAGCCATGAGGGATTATCTAAATTCGGTTAACGGAGGTGAGAAAACCTACTTTAATTGTGGATAACACCATTCCATGATCTGGGGCCTGGGGAGGAATAAAGAGGAGAGAGCGAGCTGAGCACAGCATTCGCCTCTCTCTGCTTCCTGACTGTGGATGCCGTGTGAACAGCCACCTCAAGCTCATACCTTCCTGGTTAGGTGAACCACTCCTTCAAACTGTGAACCCAAACCAACACTCCTTCTGTACCCTTCTTTGGTGTTTTTGCCGCAGCAGCAAGAAGGAAAACAGCCAACCCACTGACAAGTTTCATTGTTGCGTCCTTCTGTTGTCACCTGACACCCTGAGAAGAGGGAAACTCAACTGACGCATGGTCTCCAGCAGATTGGCCTGTGGGGGCCTTTTCTTGACTGATGATCCATGCGGGAAGACAGCCAGTGGTGGGCTGTGTCATCCCTAGGCAGGTGGTCCTGGGTGTTACAAGAGCTCAGGCTGAGCAAGCCTGTGAGTGGCTCTCCTCCATGGGTTCTGCTTCAGCTCTTGCCCTGACTTCCCAAGGTGATGGAGCGGGACCAGAGAGTCGGGAGATGAAATAAACCCTTTCTTTCCCAAGATGCTTTTGGTCCTGGTGTTTATCACAGCCACAGAAAGCAAACCCAGACTATTCTCTACAAGCCATCCCATCTATGAAATGGACCATTAGAAAGGAACCGCTCCTGTCTTCCCACTTTACGTCTTTGTCCGATGGCGCTGATTTCCTTTCAAGGAGCACATGAGATTGCTGACCCTTTGGCCAGGCTCTGCTTTGGGAAGGAGCCATGGGAACTGGAGCCTGAGTTCCATCCTTCATTCTCCACTGAAGCTACAGGTTTTGGACACATTACTTCACTCACTACCCACAATTCTCCTCTCGTACGGCTCACAATCTTGGCAGCTTCCGGTCCCCGCCCAGAGCCACCCCCTGCCACAGGCTGTCTCTGCTGGACAGTGCCACCAGCACCCACTGCCCCCTCATTCCTTCTTCTCATTACTTTTTCATTTTTCTCTTGGCACCTTAGGCCGCTGAAGCTGTTAAATCTAGAACCTTCCTTGAGTCCTTCGATGCCTTCACCCACCTGGTGTCTTGCTGTGGGATGATCTGTATGTCAAACATGTTGCTTATTGGTCAAAAAATAAAGCACTGATTGGCCAGTGGTCAGGCAGGAAGAAGTATAGGCGGGACAAGGAGGAGAGAATTCTGGGAAGTGGAAGGCTGAGGAGTCACTGCCAGCCGCCACCATGACAAACAGCATGTGAAGATACCGGTAAGCCACAAGCCATGTGGCAAGGTATAGATTTATAGGAATGGATTAATTTAAGATATAAGGACAGTTAGCAAGAAGCCTGCCACGGCCATACAGTTTGTAAGCAATATAAGTCTCTGTGTTTACTTGGTTGGGTCTGAGCGGCTGTGGGACTGGCGGGTGACAGAGATTTGTCCTAACTGTGGGCCAGGCAGGAAAACTCTAGCTACAGTGTCTGAAAGGCACAATTGAATACTTGGTAACCAAGAGGTCACAGTAGTCTGAGTGACTGTGCAGACCCAGCAGTGCTAGGCAATTTCAATGGCTTAAAATTGACTGGGAGTTCATTTTAAATGTCTGAAAATAGGAACAAGTCAGTCTCTCTTCCATCTGTTCATGCACGGAGCAAGAAATTGCAGAGCAAAAGGGAACTCACCAAGGAATGTCAAGAATTCCTATCTAGACAAAAAATTACATATTTTAAATTTATTTTTATTTAGAGGCAAGGTTCTCGTTGCCCTGGCTATCCTCAAACTTACTATATTGCCGAGGATGGCCTTGAACTTCTGATCCTTCTACATCTACCTTCAAATGGTGGGATTTCAGGCATGTGCCACCACACCCAATTTATTTGGTGCTAGAGATTAAACCTAGACTTTCTTGCATGCTTGGCAAGGATTCCACCAAGTAAGCCACACCCCCAGCTTCCAGAAGAAATGTTATTTCTTATCTGAAGCTCTGAAGCTGCTGCTTACACCAAGCCGTTTCTCTCATGGGAACTGCTAGGTCAACCCACATAGACATAGCTGCTGTCTACACACAGCCAGTTCATGGAAACGCAATAATCCAGAGCCTGATAGTTAATGGTTGAGTATGAAGTGATGCTCTCTTTAGCGGCCAGTCAATTAAAGCAAAATTATAACCTTCAAGCATGAACAATGGAAGTTTAATTTTCCTATGAAATCAGAAAGCGGTGACTACTTTAACAGAACACGCACCTAATTTGACAGACTTCCTTTCTCATTCCACCTGACCAGCCTGGTTTGGGCAACACCTTGATTCTGAAGCACAGACTTTCTCTTTTATTATTGTGGGCAAACACGCAGTGAACCCTGTGTCCTTTGAAGCATGCAGCACTGTGGCGTTGAGCACACTCACGGATCTATGCACCCGGGCCACGAGAAGGGTGTCCACCACATCATTGTCCCTCGAAAGACGGGGACACTGACCTCTGGCTTCCCGTTGCTGGCACTCCTTGCTCTTGAGCACAGGGTGTGAAACCCACATCCAGGGGTGGTGCTTTCGGAGCTGAGGGAGCAGATGGTGGGTGATGAGTCCCACCGTGCCTGCCAGGGCAAAGAGTACGATGCTGAGGAACGGCTGCAAAGGAGGAAGAGATCAGGGTCAATGGAAACTCCTTCCTTTCCCTGCTGTTTTTTGTTTGTTTGTTTGTTTGTTTTTGTGTGTGTGTGTGTGTATGTGTGTGTGTGTGCACGTTATGTGCATGCAAGTGTACGAATACATGTATGAATGAGGAGGTCAGAGGGTAATCTTGGATGTCATTCACCGGGTGTCATTCATCCTGTTTTTTGAGACAGTCTCTCACTGGCCTCGAATTCACTACGCAGTCTAGCTGGCGGGCAAGGCATGCCAGGCAAGCACTCTACTGACTGAGCCATGTCCCCAGCCCTCTTCCCCTCTCCCAGGAATATCTCTGTGCTGAGAGCTGCTAAGAACATGGTGGGGAAATGACCCCTGGAAGAGGATGGGAGAATTCTGCCCCCAGGAAGGCATCCCCTGTCTTTCTAGAAGAGCTAGAGAACACAGATGATAGAATGCCCCTGGAAGATATGGCTGTGTGTGTCCCACGTTTGTGAAGAGGCAGCAACGTTCTGTAAGAACTGTAAGGCAGAGTCCCATGTGGCCCTTTTTTGTGCTTGTTCTCAGTAAAAATGTCCAAATGGTCCTGTTACTGTGACTTCTGTCTTATCCCAGATACAGCAACTTTTCTCTCTACTGATGGAGGTCTGGTGTCTGTTCCCAGCCCATCACACTAACAACTGTCCTTGATCACAAGCTGCTCCATCACTCTTAGGGACAAAATACCTTCCCTGGGGTGACACAAGGGGAGGTGGCCCAACTTTCCTCTTGGACATAGTTCTCAGTGTGCATGCTCCTTAACCCTCTCCCCTGGCTCCTCTGCTCCTCTGCCCTCATGCCATACCTGCCCTCCATCAAGAGAACAGCAAGGGAGGACAGAGCCTTGGGGACACCTACCCGTAAGGACAGGAAGACAGTGCTGGCGCTGACTGCAAAGGAGAGGACAGCAGCTGCTGAGCAGACGACAAGATCTGATCGCAGGACGTCCTTCTGGAAAGAGAGGGTTGGCGGGGAGGTCAGCTCTGTGTGGCTTCCTCAGCAGCCCTCACCAGGTGAGTCATGGGCAGGACACCAACACTCCACATGCTGCTCTTCCATATGTCAGACCCATCCCCCAGAAGCATCATTCACTAGCTTGCTCACTGGCTTCCACCATGGACTTCTTAGGAAGAGTGAGGCAGGTGTGGTGCTACTGAATTAGCATACAGACACTACCATGGGAAGAACACAGGTGTCTATACATAAGAAGCCTAAGGTCCCTTTCCACAAACTCAGACGGGACACACAGAGTCCCCATAGACCTCCCTCAAAGAGCCTCACAAAGCAGGGCTGATGCTAACAGTCTCTATGAGGTCCCAGGTGGCCTTGGATGTCAACACATCTACAGCCTGGGGACACCACACAGAAGCCTTGCACATATTTCTTATACTTTGGACCACACTAATTGTACATTTTCAGTCAACCATCAGATCTATAAACAAACAAAAGACCACCACGTTCCAGCTACTTAAATACACACATCGCATGGGACTGCAGGTGAGTGTCACCCCACTTGGCTCTCTTTTCTTGATTTTTAAATTTCAATCATGTGTGGTTTCTTCCCTACCATGCCCCAGTTCAATGCCTGTGTTAACATGTAGAGCTGGACGGACATAGCAGGGACACTGAGGAGAGCCTTGACACTGACCATGCATAGTGGGTGAGACCATCCATGTGGAGTGGTTACATCAGTGGGATGGTGCAGAAAGACCACAACCCCTACACCATTGCATGCCATGCACCTAATTCGCCTGTTCTGAACTTCCTTCTTGTAAGTCGACAAGTACTAAACGTGGGAGGAATCAAAGTGATGGCGCACGGCTCTAGTTTCCATCTGTTGAGGTGACCAAAAGCAAAAGCAGGCCGGGCCAGGGGGATTTGCCCTTACACAATTTATCACTGAAGGAAGTCAAGGAGGAACTGAAGCAGGAACAGGAAGCAAAACCACGGAGGAGCGTTGCTTGCTGGCTCACTTACAAGCTTCTGCTCAACCAGCTTTCCTCTACAGCCTTGCCCGCCTGCCTAGGGAATGTTGCTGCCCACAGTGGGCTAAGCCCTCCTATGTCAATTAACCATCAAGACAACCCCCAAAGACAGCCCCAGAAGCCAATGTGACCTCAGCAATTCCTCCATCTACACTCCCTTCTCAGGTGACTACGGCTGTGTCAAGTTGACAAGTTAAACTAACTAGGACAAACAATGATTTGAGATTTGATTTCTTTTAGCTTTATCTCCATCAAGGGAAATCTGACGTTGAAGCCTAAGAAAATCTGTCTAGGGCCTGTTGTCATTCCTCACACTTGTGAGACACCAACCCTCCCAGAGGGCAAGTCTGCCATGCAGAGCATTTTCTGGCTATAAAGATGGTTGACTTTTTTCTGTTTTTCTTTGGCCTGAGTTTGTCATTCAAAATCACTAAATATTTGCCCATTGGGAAGACAAATGTTTTACCAAGTAATCTGATGTAAAATTGTGTCATATTTAATTGACCAGTTTTCCTGTTTGAAGGGTAAACAGTGGGCCATCAGTACCACTGTGGGCAGGTAAGTTTGCATTTTCCTTCTCTTAGGGGAAGGACAAACATGAGCACAAGTTATTTTCATTCTTTTCCCAAGTTGGACGGCATGTTAGAGCAATACTGTAATTAATTAATTGAGACAGGCTCTCCTATTCCAGGCTGGATTTGAACTTGCTCTATAGCTGAGGATGACCTTGAACTTGTCTCTACCCTTCACATTCCGTGATTACAGTCTTGCACCACCATACCTGGTTTACATAGTGCCAGGGAATGAACCCAGGACTTTGTGTGTGCTAGGCAAGCACTCTACCCACTGTTTCTCAGGCCAGCTGGCACTATGGTTCTTGTCAGATGTGAATGTCCCTTCTGGGAAACACAAATCATTTCACAGCCTTTCTCTACTTACAAACTTCTCTCTCCACCCATTTCCTTTTCTTACTCTAAGTTTTACACAGCATTGTTGAGGTATAATTTATGTATTCAAAATGTAAAGCCTGATAATATTTTAAGGTTTATTCATTTTTATTCTGTGGGTATGAGTGTTTTACCTGCATGTATGCATGCCTGGTGCCTGTGGAGGCCAGGAGACAACATTGGATCCCCTGGTCCTGGAGTTATGGGCAGTTGTGATCTGCCATTCAGGTACTGGGAATTGAACCTGGATCCTCTTTTAGAGCAATGAGTGCTCTTAATCACTAAGGCATCTCTCCAGTCCCAGCATGATGAGTTTTGACACATACCTACCTCCAAAAGACCATCACCATTGATCGTTTAATTTAACGACTAAGATGTAAATTAACATATTGACTGGCTCTGGGGGTTCCTTTCTGGCGTTTGCCCACTCTGTCCCTCTCTTCACACTATCTTTGTAGGATTACTGATCTGCTCCATGTTTACAGTCTGATCTCATTTTCATAATGTTATATAAACGGAATCACATAATGGGTGCTTTTATTTTTTTGATCTGGCTTCTTTTGTTCTGTCTTAGTTACTGTTCTATTGCTGTGAGGAGACACTGTGACCAAGACGACTCTTACAAAGGAAGCACTTCATTGGGGGCTGGCTTACAGTTTTAAAGGGCTAGTCCATGATCATCATGCCAGGAAGCAGACAGGCATGGTGCAGGAGCAGTCACTGAGGGATTTGCATCCTTATCCACAGGCAGCAGGCAGAAAGAGGCATGGGCTTTTGAAACCACAAAGCCTACCCCAAGTGACACACATACTTCAGCAATGTCCCACCTCCTAATCCTTTCCAAATGGTTCCAAACTTAGCATGCAAATATATAAGCCTATGGGGGTCATTTTTATTAAACCACCACCTATAGTATAATTATTCTGATATTTGTCCCCGGTTATTGTCTATTAGGCTCATTCCTCTTTGTTGCTGAGAAGTATTCTTTTGCAGGATATACCACAGTGTGTTATTCACATGTGGACAGGCCTTTGAGCATGTTCCCAGTTTTGACTGTTTTAAATAAAACTGCTGTGGATATTCATGATACACCTCTAGGAATGTGCATTCTTTTTTTCTTGTCTAAACATCTGGGGGTAAACAGCTGGCTTATATGGAACACTGGGGCTTAACTTCTTTGTTGTTGTTGTTGTTTTTCAGGACAGGGTTTGTCTGTGTAGTTTTGGTGCCTGTCCTAGATCTTGATCTGTAGACCAGGCTGGCCTTGAACTTGCAGAGATCCGCCTGGCTCTGCCTCCCGAGTGCTGGGATTAAAGGCATGCACCACCACTGGCCCAGCTGGGACTTAACTTTTAAAGAAAAAATTCTAAACTGTTTTCTAAAATAATTATAAGCCTTCTGCATTCTGGTTATGTGTCCTGGAAGTTCCACAGCTTCCCAAGGACATATTAATTTTAACTACAGGATTGGCTGTGCAGTCTAGGGCATTTTCATTGCAAGTAATTGAGCCCCCCGCCCATTCTGTGTCATGTTTTCTTTATGCCCCTCCTTTATAACTTAAAACAATAATGAAAAGGCATAATCTGCTAATTTACGAGGCAGTAACGGATTCGATTTTTTGTTTTGTTTGAAACTCTTCCTTCCTAAGCAGCTGACATCACAAAGGCAGGCAGGAAAGAATGTCAGAGGCAGGGGTCTCCAGGCCCCCAGGTCCCATTCGCCCACCCCTGGGTTTGGAATTCACTGGGGTTGACTTTGATGTATGATGTGACACAGGAGTCTGATTTTATTTTGTCATTTGTAAATGCTCATGTTTTAAGATTTTTTTTTAATTTTTAATTTTTGTGTATCTTTGAGAGTGTGCCACTTATGTGCAGGTTCCCACAGAGGCCAGAAGAAGCTGCTGGGTCCTCTGGAGCTGAAGTTACATGCAGTTGTGAATTCTGGGAACCAAGCTTGTCTCCCCTAGAAGAACATGTCTCCTCCGCCAAGGGTCACTGCTAACTAAGCTCATAAAGTGAGGGCGTGCATGCTTTTATTCCCTTGGTTTGGTTTTTCAAGCCAGGGTTTCTCTGTGTAGTTTTGGTGCCTATCCTGGATCTTACTCTGTAGACCAGGCTGGCCTTGAACTCAGAGATCCTCCTGGCATTGCCTCCCTAGTGCTGGGATTAAAGGCATGCACCACCACCGCCTAGCTAAAGTGAGGGCTTTTCCTACAGCCCATGTGTTTGAAATTGTTTTGCAGATCCATGAAGATGAGGATTTCTCTTGCAGCAAAAATCAACAAGGAAGTAGATAAGTGTTCCTGCCTTTTCTGGACAGTGAGGACAATTAAACTGATCTCTTATACTTGATTCTCACCCTAACTGTGTGGACCTCAGTGTCCCCCGATGGTAGGTGGCCTTTCACTGGACACCTTACCTTGCAGCTCCAGAACTGATTTTGTTCCACTGTGTGAGAGCTGAAGACGAAGGAGCAAATTCTCCCAGATGCCCTTGAACAAAGAGCACCCTGCCCTGCTAATTTAATCCCCTACTTGTCCAAATTCACCTTTATTCTTCTCTCAGGCTTCTTGTTTTTTTGTTTGTTTTTTCTTAATAAGCATGGGGACACGTTTGATTCAGATGGTTTCACTTCCATCAGCAAGTTTGTCTTGATGATTATCTGCCCCAGTGCCTGGTGGGCAGGACCCCGTTTGATTTCCTCTCTGCCCCCTCTCCCTCCTGTCTTCCTAAAACTATAATCCCTTTGTGACACACCCTGGTGTCTACTGAAGGATTAGCAGGTAAAAATCCTTCTTTCTCCCACTGCTGAACGCCACACATCGGATAATCGATTCTCAATTGTGACACTTAATTTTCACACAATGTATTCTCCTGACTGACGGCCCCCTTTCTGCCTTCCTCAGATGTGCTAATCCCACTCTGATCTTGGAAGGGTCTCTCCCTCTCTTTTTTCCTCGTGATTCAGCCTTTTTATAGACTCTTAAATCTCAAAGCACTAAATTCCCCTTTCTCATCCATCTCTTTCAAGTCTTTCTTCCACGATGAGCTGCTATTTTTTCTAAATAAACCTTGCAATCATTTGCCAGTGCTGTGAATTTGATTCCATTGGGAATGTTTTGAACTGGATTAAGCACAAAAAATATTTTAAAAGGCTTTGCAGTTTATAAACCTCAGTCTTCCACTCCAAGTTGGGGGAGGTCTATCCATGACAGTAGTGGGAGCTTCATTTCCATTTGAACAGGCTGCCCCACATCTTTTCTGTGTCACATCTTGGTGCAGTCAGCCCCATTATCACTTCGTGGGTTCCTCACCACTGTGAGCTTGGGTGAGCTCTGGTTTTGCTCTTGAAGGTTATTTGGGGCTTGTTGATGTGCTCTTGCTGTCCACATTTTCTTTCCTGTGCTGGCATCTGTGGGTCCTTCTAGAAATCACACTTGACTTTAATAAGATTTTCTGTACGTGCTCTTTATAAAAGGCCCCTTAGCTACTTTTTCCCCCATTTCAAGCTTTATACCAGGATATCCAGGGGTGATAATTTCCCCCATTTTAATGGTAAATTCATGTATGTTTAACCAAGAGATACATTTGTTCTCAGTGTATTAAGCATTTAAAATTTATTATTGCCTGTGGCCTGTAGGAGGGGGGATGTGTGTGTATGTGTGTGTGTGTATGTGTGTGTGTGTGTGTGTGTGTGTGTGTGTGTGTGTGTGTGTGTGT
>CABHPH010156591.1:24508-39790 GCA_902168325.1 Peromyscus nudipes
TGTGTGTGTGTGTGTGTGTGTGTGTGTGTGTGTGTGTGTGTGTGTGTAGAAGCTAGACATCAACCTCAGGTGTTATTCTTCATCAGCCATCCATCCTGTTTTTGACACAGAGTCACTCACTGGTCTGGAGTTTGCCAAGTGAGTTACATTGGCTGTCTAGCAAGCCCCAGGGACTGACCTGTCTCCATCTCCCCAGTGTGTGCATGGGGGGGGGGTGCTTACAAATGCACAGCGTCACACCCAGTTTCTATATGTGGGTTCTGGGGATCAAACTCAGGTTCTCATGCTTGTACCTCCCCAACTGAGCTACCTCCCCAGCCCTACTGTGGCATTTCTGGTAGGACCCTGGGCTTCTTTCCTGAAGAGCAGTGTAAGAAGCTATCCTAACACTGTACAGCCTAAAGATCTAGACAGAGAGGGAACCAGAAAAATCTAGACCCTGTAATGAATGGTTTACAAGAAGTTGCCTGAATTTTATACACAATAATAAGAGGTTTTAAAAAAATGTATTGGTTCATATTAATTGAATATAATGAAAGTATCAACTCTAAACTTGACTAGGAGTCCTGAGAATGATGAACATAGGAGGAAGGTGGAGCAAAACCCAGAAAGGCTATGTGCACAAGGCACATGGAAAAAGAATGTCGCAAACCATGAGGAAAAAGTCAAATCTTCATTACTCATTGAGTAAATTTTGGGGGTGACTCTGTGTGCATGACCCATCCCATCTTGCTCCTGCATAAACTCACAAGCCCACAGGCATCTCCTTTCTCCAGAAGTGTTTCTCCATGTACAGTCTTTGAAAACCTGGACAGAATAACCTGGTAGGTATTCTGGCCAAATGAGTCAAAACAGGGAGTGAGGGGCTGTGCAAACACCACTATCTAGTGAAGTTCCTCAGCGCTTCTCCCACAAACCAAAGTTAGAAGGAGAGAGGTACACAGACCGAGGGAACAAAGGAGCAGAAACACAATCAGGCAGGATTTTTAACTTGCAGCAAAGGTTAGACAACCAGCCTGGGAAAATGGATGTGATAACCCCCTGAAAATATTATGATTAGACAGGGATTCCTCAGATAGACAAGCACAAACATCCTATTACATCACCTAACACATCACAGTTTCCAATGGACAAAGCTTATACAAGAGCATGAAACTGGGGGCCTGTGGGAGAGCCCAGAGGGTACAGGTGTCTTCCAGGCAAACACAATGACGGGAGGTCAAGTCTAGAACCCGTACAAAGGTGGAACAATAGAATCAACTCCAAAAGCTTGTTCTCTGACCTCCACAGGCACGTGTGGCACATGCACCCGTTCTCCTCACCCCAATAATAAATGATTTTCTTAAAAGGTCATGAAAAGCCAAGAAAGCAAGCGACCAGTAACTTGTCGCATCTAACTGCACTGATGACATGTTATCACTGTCCACTGGGCAAATTTATCATCATATTACTCTGTGATTCCTAGCTTGCTTCTACTGTAATAAACGAGATAATAGAGACACATCACCACTAGTCATGACACTAAGGAAGACTTCAGAAACATAGATTCTCTTAGATATCTACGAGGGGTGGGGGATAAGTCCTGTCCCAAGACCCCTGGTCCAACATTCACAGGAAGGCCATATGTGTTGCTTGAAATGCCGGTGTCTTCCTTCATGTTTAGTGCTTAGCTCCATACTCCAGCAGCGTCTCCTCTGTTGTTAAATGCCTCACACTGATACGTCCTTGGATACTGTCTTGCTTTGCCCTTTGTCACTGTGACAAAACACTCTGACCAGAGACACCTGGGGCAGGGCTGTTTACCTGGCTTACACTTCCGGGTCACTGTCTATCACTGAGGGAAGTCAAGGCAGGAGCTCAAATCAAAGCAGAAGCCATTGAGGAACACTGCATGCTGGCTCATGTAGAGAGTGGAGGAAGCTCTGAGTAACCATGTCAATGACCATGTCATGGGCCAGTTGACCCATGACAAATCATAAAAGACTTCCTTTTTGGATCCGTGTGTACAAATGCTAGCAACCGCGGCTTCCTTCATCCTGAAGTTTACGGGCTGAGACTTCTCATCTACAGAGACTTCCTACTGGAAACTAATTCCCCCCTCCCCTGTGATAAACACACTGAGGTTCCAGGTTGCTGTGCCCCCACCTGATTCCAGGTTCCCTGCCTGTATGTCCATGTGTCCTTCCTTCATCTCCTCACTGTCCCTACTGACGGAACCAGAGCTGAGGTGCCATGCCAAGGTCTTACCACCGAATCCTTCATCCTCTGAGGGAGAGGGTCTGTGGCCGACTCTTCCAGGTTCTGATGCAAACATGTAGGAAGCAGTCTGCACTGAATGAAGGACCTAAGAGTAGAAAGACACATAGGGTTTTGTTTTTTAAAATATGTGTCTCAGGCCCACAAGGGGAAAAACCAAAAGGAGACACTCAGGAGATCCTGAGGATGTTTTCGTTTTAAATTCATTAATTATGATGATGATGATGATGATGATGATGATGTGTGCATGGTGGTGGGTACATGTGTGAGGGTCAGAGGACATCTCTGTGGAATCAGTTCTCTCCTTCTGCCATTTTATGGGCTCTGGGAATCAAAGGCAGGCTGCCCAATCCCATTTCCCAGCTGAGCTATCTCCCTGACCCATGTTTCAATTTTTAAATTTCACCCTGACAAAAGTGGCCAGGCATTTTAAGGGTATCAGTACTCTAACCACCAGCATCTGGGGATCTCCTGTTTCCTCCAACCCACTGGGCTGCATCCTCACCTGTAGTACCAGCAAAAGGCAATCATCCAGGCACATAGCTGACATGAAATATCATGCAAACCATGTTTAACTTTCCCACATCTTCCCATTTTTTTGTGCCTTTCAACCTAATGCATCTAACAGCCTAAGACTTTGGTATCTCTGACTCCCAAGTGAGTTATCTTAAGTCAAAAGGTTATGTAAGTTTGGTCAAATATAGGACATGCTATTATCAATGTCCAATACACACTGTGACATTGTTCAGAGGATTTCCAGTCCCCAGAAACAGATCTATACTTCAAGTGACCAGAGATTACAATAGACATCATTTAAGGCCTTAACACAAACCTCATTTTAAAGTTCAAAGATGCTGGTTGTACAAGAAGAAACAAAATAAATACAAAGCATTCTTTCAAGGACGTGGGTCTGCTCTCCACAGGGGACCTCCATAGCTAGACAGCAGTGGGACTCTGTGACTCCACTTTTCCTATGGCACTCCCAAACAAGTCCACCCAGCTACCTGTGAGCTTCCCTGCAAATTCACAGTTCAAAGGCAAAGGCTGGCTGGAAGTTTGTCCCTGAGTTTCGATTATTTCAGGTCAGCCCTGCATTTCTCTGCCCCAGTCCAATGCACAACCAGCTTGCTTAAGCAAGTATCAAAGAGCAGAGGGCACCAAATGGCCATCTCCACTTTGGTGAGCCAACACGGCTTTGGGAAGTACACGCACAGCCTGGGAAAGAGGGAATCATGGGAAATGGGGAGATAGTGTAGTCAGTAAAGTGCTTGTCACATTTGAGTTCAATCTTCAGAACTCATGTAAAAATCCTGGGGTTGGTGTCACACATTTATAATTCCAGTGCCGGGGAGGCAGAGACAGGTGGATCTCCGGGGCTTGCTGGCCAGCCTAGCCTAATTGGCAAGCTCCAGGCCTGTGAGTGACTCTTCAAAAGAAAATGGTGAACCACACCAGAGGGATGGCACCTGAGGTGGATCTCTGACTTCTATATTCACATACATGTGGACACACATTTACACATGCACACACACATACATACACACACACACACACACACACACACACACACACACGGAACACAGGACAGTTACTCACAGGAGCACTGATGGGTCACTGCTCTGCCGACTCAGATGGTAAGACAGCGCAACCAGCAGGCCACAGAAAGCTGAGAACAGTGCCGGAATGTGCTGTGTGCTCCATGGTTCCTGCAGAAAGACAGCAGGCTGCGTGAGGGATGTGGTGACTTGCCTCCATCCCCCAGTGGCCTTCATATCCGAGTGAGTGATCCACCGAGCTTTGTCAAGCAAGCATCAGGTACTGAACACGTGGTGTGTGATGTGCTGCCACCTGTATGAGCAGGGGTGTGGCACTGGGACATTACAGCAGAACTGAATGTACAGTTCTCCTACTTTAACTTTCTGAGGGCTGACATTCCAGGCATGCACCACCACACTTGGTATTATAAAGTGATGAGGTTGGAAGCTGGGGCCTTACACATACTAGGCAAACACTCTACCAGCTGAGCTACATTCCCCAGAGCCACTGGCATCTTAGAGCAATTATGACTACCTGCAAGAATTCAAGACCCCCCCCCCCAACAAGGGAGAACCCACTAGAGTTCCCTTGTAGGAGAGAGTGAGGAGGGTCATTGGACCCTCACCTAAGATCCAGCCACACATTCCTATACCATCCTCCAGGCTATATGGAAGGGATTCCATCCCAGCTGCATGGGATCTCAGGAGATGCTGTGTGTGGTCTCAGGAGAGGCTCGAGAATATAGAACACGGAAGGATTACTGAAGCAGTTATGGAGAAAACATCACCCATGCCAGGGTGGGGATTTTCTGTGATGTGGTTGTTCGGGGGTCTTTCATGCTCCTGTAAGTAATCTTTCTCCCAGACCTTGTAAGTAGCCCAAATAAAGTCTTTGGTTCATCAAACCAGACTTGGGCAGACTTATTTCTTGTTGTCAGTGCCCTGTCTGTAGTGAAGAGACATTTGTCTGCATCTCCCCAGGACAAGTTAATGCTGCACTAGTCAACAGGGATTTCTTTAGCCTCATTGTAATCCTACAGTGTTGGCTGCTCATGTGCCCTGTTTATACCATGTTTCTCAGTTTCACCAAGAAGCCATGTCTGACCATGATCTCAGATGGTGTGTACCTCAGAAGAGCCCATCATTAAGTGGTGTGTGGCCAAATATCCACATCTATGGCTACCTGGTTAACAATTGCTCTACCCCTGGCCAGGCTCATCAAAAGCAGGCATCCTCTATCTCACCCCAGCTATTCTCACTACCTTGTTCAAGGCCCTGCCTTGAAAATCATTTAATAAAGCCAGGTGGTGGTGGTGCACACCTTTAATCCCAGCATTCAGGAGGCAGAGGCAGGCAGATCTCTGAGTTCATGGCCAGCCTGGTCTATAGAGTGGGTTCCAGGACAGCCAGAGCTACACAGAGAAATCCTGTCTTGAAAATAAAACAAAAACAAAAGAAAGAAAAGAATTTAATAAGCATGAACAGAACCAACGCAGTGACTCTGAGCAACTGACCCCCACCCCCACCTTATGATTCGGACCTGAGAGTGGCGAGGGAGTGGGGGTTAGTTAGTTGCTGGTTAGTTTCAACTGTCGACTTGACAGAACCTAGAATCACCTGAGAAGAGAGTCTTACTAATGAATTATCTAGATCAGACTGACCTGTGGGTCTGTCTGTATGGAATCGTCTTGTGGGGGGTGGGGGGTGGGGGGAGCTTTGCTGATATTTCCAGGAGGTGGGGGAGCTGCTAAAATAAACTTTTATATTTGAAACACATGTATTTTAGTCTTGAATTTATATACAAACCAGGGCTACCTGGCTTACACTAAAATCCTAGCTCACAGAAGGCTGAGACAGGAACATTGCCATGAATTGGGGATAGCCTAAGCTACATATAGTATAAGACCTTGTTTTTTAAAAAAATTATTTTTACATTTATTGTACTCATAGCCACATATATACACAGTCACACAAATCCACGCAGATTTCAAAGGGAGATCAGGTTTTATTTTACTCTTTAAAAGATTTGTTGGTGTGTGTGTGTATGGTGTGTGTGTGTGTGTGTGTGTGTGTGTGTGTGTGTGTGTGTATGTGTGTCCAGTGCCTGCCAAGGCCAGAAGAGGACATTGGATCCTGGAGAGAGAGTTATATGTGGTTGGGAGTCACCCTTCATGGGTGCTGGAAACCGAACCAGAGTCCTCTGGAGGAGCAGCAAGTGTTCTCAACGGCTGAGCCTTCTCTCCGTCCCAAGAGCTTGGGCTTTAAACCATCTATCACTCAAGGATAATGAAGCATCCGCCACAGGATTGTTTGCTTCAAAACGAACGCCCGTAATTGCCTTGCGATGTGTCTCATGGGCCCTTAAATTGGAGAGGCTATGGATTGATGAGAGCTGGTTTCATAAAGCTCCCCCAGGTTTTGAAATATTTTTATGAGGCAGGAATAAAACCGTCTAATAGCCTGACAGTCCTGCGGTGCGGTTCACGTGTGCTGTGGGGGGAAGGTTTAGACGAGAGCGTGCAGAGCATTTCAGTGAGCACAAAAGCACTCTGAAGAGGGCTGGTTCCAGCATTGTCTCCCAGAGAAACTCGAGGCAGCTCTTAAGATGGGATTTATGGGCAGGCTGGCTAAGAGCCTGCGAATGAGCAGAATACAAACTGGTCCAAGTCTCACCACTGAGCTCCTCAGATCACATTTCAATATGCTCTGTTTGAAGAAGTTTCTCATAGCCCATCAAACTGGTGTTTCTGAGATCCACACACTTGGATTCTTATATAAGTCCTTTTCTGACCTTCCTCCCCCCCCCCCCCACTAAAGCTTATCTAAAGAGAAGGCCCTGAAGTAGGACTCCAGAGAGATAGTTGGGTTCTAGGGTTTCACCAAGTCCTTGAACTGTATGCAGGGCACACTCTAGGCCAGTGGTTCTTAACCTATGGACAGCCCTCCTAGAGGTCAAACAACCCTTTCTCAGGGGTCACCTAAGACTATCAGAAAACACAGATATTTACATTACAATTCATAACAGTAGCAAAATTAGTTATGAAGTAGCAACGAAGTAATCTTATGGTTGAGGTCATACAACGTGAGAAACTGTATTAAAGTGTCACAGCCTTAGGAAGGTTGAGAACCGCTGCTCTAGGCTATGAGCTCCCTTTGTTTCCCATGGCAGCTCCTGATTCCTGGTGGGCCCCTGACACCCGGAAGGGCTGCCAGTGCCTAACACTGTGTTCAAGCCACATCAGACATGCAAGATTTGCCCAGTAAACTATCTAATGAGCGTGCTAACAAATGTGGCAATCCATCCATCCATCACCGAACATGAAGAGGAGATGCTTATTTCACTGTGGGTTTCATTTTGGTGGAAAACACCATATGTTTATGAGTCAAAATGATGTTTCACTTTTAGGGGCAGATGCTTAAGAAAATTGAGGTGGTTAAATAGTAAGATGGGATGATGTGCCCCAAGTATCCAACCCTACCTGGATGGATAAATACATCGGTGCATGGACACACGCACACATCCACTCACAGGAACTCACACATGTACTTCTTGGAAAACTAGCATTTTTCCCCCAATCTTACGTTACCAATAAATTTTCCATCCAAGACTTTGTATAACACCTTCTATGTGACACCCACTTCAGCAGGAAAACAGACTCTAAATAGAGCCCGAAATAAATATGGGCAGGCGAGAAGGCTCAACCCCTAAAGGTGCTTACTGTGCAAGTGTGGTGACCTGAGTTCCACTCCTGGAATCCACAGTTCTGAAAGTTGTCCTCTAACCTTCCAATGTGTCTGCGCACGTGTGTCCACACACATCATGCATATGTGCACAGTAACAAACAAAGAGAACAAACAGTAAATATTAAATAAATTTCAGTGTGTGACCTCTGGGTGCTCAGAGTCAAACTGGGACCCACGAAGAGTGCCCACAGCCAACCAGCAGCATCGCCTCAGTGCCTAGCAGCCACTTGGCTTTAGAATGTGCTGCCCCTTTCCCCTCTCAGGACGCTGGAAGGCAGAGGCCACCCACTCACTCTGTCCTCTGGCTGTGAGTCTGCATGGTTTATAGTATTGATTATGCACAGGAACACCAGCCTGAGGTGAACACTAACAAGCCAATACCACCCCCCAGACTCTGCCGGAATGGCTTTGAGGCCACCCTCAGGTGCTGGCCACATGGTTCTCTCCTGAGCCATTGAGAAGGCCACTGGATTCCTCAAAACCACACATCCAGGCCTCCATTGTGTTCCTTTCCTCTTTGGACCCTCACACCCTCTTTTAAAAGCTTTCTCTGATGAGGCCAGAGCCACCCAGGACAAACTCCCTTTCAAAGTACGTGCTAGTTTCTACTTACAGCTACAAAATCTCCATTCGCTGCCTACATTTCCTACACTCCAGGGGAGGAAGCTGTTCAGATCCTATAGGCCAGGCAGCTTTGAAATGTCACAGACCACTCTGCTGACTGGAACCTTTCCGCTATTCTCCCCATTTTTTTTTTTCATTCAAACTCAGAGTAACCCGCCTGTCTGGAAGGTATGAATATATTATATTCCCCTCTTCGCCTATCAGGCTATGAGAAGGATGGACTACATGAAATTAGAATTTCTCCAAGGATCTCCTGCTGGGAGGAAGAGCCCCGATGCTCCGAGGAAAAGCTTACCTCCTGGAAAAAATTATTTAGAACTTCTCAGATAGCCTTAACAGAGAGATTTGGAGCTGAGACAATGGTGGGCAGGACCATGCCCTGGCTGGATTGCTCAGTTATGCATAACTCATGTTAGGACACGCCCAAAGATGGACTTGGGGATCACTGGATCTCTTTGTCCCTCTTCTGAATGTGCCCACGTTAAATAAATCTCCTTTTTCTGCTTTCAATATTAATTTGGCTCTTTTAATTGGCTTATTGAGGACTGGCAGCTGGCCCTGGCTTGTTAGGGCACAGGATATGTGCCCCCTAAGTCCAGTAGTACCAATATCCTCATGAGGTGGGTTTCACTAATTCATTGTAAGAGGGAGAAAAAAAAAAAAAACCCTGTGAATTATGTATGAACCGCTGGGCAACTCACCACAGCACCCTGGACTTCAAGTTCAAGTTTACTTTTAGATTGCAGAAATGCTAGACTCATCCTTGCCTGTTAGGGGATGTAATAAAAGGCAATGAGCAAACACTAGGGAAATGCTTCTGCAAACTGAAGTTCCATAGATGGGCTGGTGTCTTATCTGACTGTGAACTGTCCTTCTGATGAGCAAGACTATTTACACTTCACAGGGGTAGGGAGGACAGCTGAAGTCAGCAGAGACCTGGGAATCTCTGGTCTGCTCTGTGATGCTGAATACCTTACTGAAGGGTTGCATGGGGGAATAGGTAAGGTACACACCAGTGACCTCCCAATCCCCCCAAAAAACCCATATTCTCAAACTGTGGGGTTTATTATAGATCTATAATTAGACTTTAAATCCTGAGTGCAGGGAAATGCTGAGGTGCAAACTGCGGTCCTTGAATGCTGAGGAGGTTGGGGGGGCTCCTACAATGGGGTGGGGGGACACACACATGACCCTCCTACAAGCCATTGTTAATGACGCTTGGGGAGCATTAAATTGTAGCAACGCGCTTCAGCTTCTGAATCCCCTCACCAGCGATCAAGTGGAATTTCTTTGTAACATATAATAAAAAATAGCAATCTGGGTTTACCTAGACAAACAGAGATCCCGGCTAATTAACTGCCATGCCATTTCTCCAGGGAGCAGATACTCGAGTGGCTTCCGTGTGTCACTGTCAAACACGTAAGTCATGGAGGGGGTCTGCTTTATGTGATCTGCAACTATCTCAGATAAGCCAAAGGGAATATGAGATTAAAAGATGAATCATATTTTCTTCCCCTAATTAATATTCCAGAGGGCAAAATCAACTCACGGTCCCCCCCCACCCCCCCCCCCCCACTTCTACCAAGTGGTAATGAAGCCTGAGAGGAAGCTGGGGAAACTCAGGGGACACCCAGAGAGAAGCGCCCCCCCACCCTAGGATCTGCTTTGTGTTTCTTGCTGGCTCTGAGTCCAAAAGCTTCAACACTACTGATACAATTGAAATTGTCTAGGGACAATGCTCTTTTTCCAAAAGCCATCTAAAACAAGGACGGTCACATGAGCCAAGCTGACTCAGGTCCAGAATGTGCAAGACCCTGACTTCTGCCTCATCAGCTCCCCTCTCTCATCCTTAAACTCAAATAAAGCTTTTCATAACCCACCTTAAAATTTCATTCACAAAAGGAAATTCTTTAAGAGAAATAAAGCAACCAGCTCACACATTAAAAGACAAATTGGAATTTCACTTCCTCTGTAAACTGTGCTTACTCTTTGTATCTGGTTATAAATTACGTCCTCTGAGCGAGGGAACTTCCCAAGACTCCAATCACATTATACCCTTGGCTGAGGCACTTGGGGGGTACCTCTCCCTTAAGAAGCCCACAGTTATGCCTTAGGAGTATACTGCAGTTTTCCTATGCAATTTTCTTTTTAAATGTTCCCCTGTGTATACTGCTTCATCTCTCCGCTTAATAAACCAGGTAACTTTGTATCACTCTGACGTACCCTAAAATTCTTTTCTGTGTTATTGTCGAGGACCAGGCTTTACCTGAGTGGGGGTCCCTGAGACAGGGATTTTCCAGGCTCCTTGCAGCTGTGCTTGGCTGCATCTCCCAGCTACCATGGGCAACAACAACAATAAATCAAGGCAATAAACACATACTGAGACTTAGCTAGAGAGAGACATGTGCCTGGCCAGGCGGCTGACATGCAGCCATTGTTCATGAGGACCTATTCATCCATCACACTTGTCTTAGGGTTTCTATTGCTGCAATGAAACACGATAAGCAAAAAGCAAGTTGGGGAGGAAAGGGTTTATTCAGTGTACACTTCCACATCGCTGTCCATCACTGAAGGAGTCAGGGCAGAAACCAAGAAGGGCAGGAACCTGGAGCTGATGCAGAGGCCATGGACGGGTGCTGCTTCCTGGCTTGCTACCTATGGCTTGCTCAGCCTGCTTTCCTATAGAACCCAGGACTATCAGCCCAGGGATTGCACCATCCACCATGGGCTGGGCCCTCACCCATCAATCACTAATTAAGAAAACGCCTTACAGCCAGATCTTATGGAGGAATTTTTCTTAACTGAAGTTCCCTTCTTCCAGATAACTCTAATTTGTGTGTCAAGCTGACAGAAGATTAGCCAGCACAAGACTGAAGAAGATGTAGAAAGCACAATATTCATGTTAGAAACAGAGTAAGCACAGTGGTGTAGAGAAAGCACCAGAGGAAAACAGTACAACCCCAGCTCTGGCTTGGCCAGTGTGATGGCTGTTCTTGCTGGTCAGCTTGACTACATCTGGAGTTAACTAAAATCCAAGGAGTCGGGTAAACCGGTGAGGGATTCTTTTCTTAATTAAATCATTTGAAGTGGGAAGACCCACCTCTGATCTGGACCACACCTTCTGCTAGCAGCCTACATAAGCCTACATACATGGACGAAGGAAGCTAGCCCTCTGCCTGCTCCCTCTCACTCACACTAGCAAGTCTTTTCCTTCACTGCATTAGAGCCTCCTTCTTTAGGATTCCAAGCATACTGAAGAGGCTGAGACATCAGCCTCATGGAACAAAAATCTACTGGATTCTTGGACCTTCCATTGGTAGACAGCCATTGTTGGACTAGCTGGACTATAGTCTGTAAGCCATTCTGATAAATGTCCTTTATATATATGAATATATAAATGAATACACACACACACACACACACACACACACACACGAATGAGATAGAGATAGAGATAGATAGATAGATAGATAGATAGATAGATAGATAGATAGATTCATTCTATCAACGCATTCCTCTAGAGAACCTAATTCTGTCAGTGTTTGTGGAAGATGGGGTGCACTTTCCCCCCTCCCCAGAACCCCCAGGTGAGTTCACTAACCACATTCAGTCAATTCACAGCATTTAATAGGTGCCACATCTTAAATCAGAGAGTCAACATGGGACCATTTGAAAAGTCAGCACTCACAGATGAGAAGAGAGAAATGCAAATTGCTTTATGGTTTTTGTTTTTTTTTTTTTTAAACCAAAAGGTGTTTAAAATGGCAACTAGGGCCATTAATGTTCTGTTACTCTTTGTCACTTGTTCCATACTAAGCAAGACAAGCCAATACCTCCTCAGGAGAAACAGACCTCCCTGAGTACCTGCTCATCAGAAGCCTGCCTCAACACTCTGGAAACCTCAGAGCCGGAAAGCGTTTGGTCCCGACCCTGAGAAGGCAGTGACCTTGCAGAAGGGGTCCCTACAAGGCCCCCAGCCCCTGTTTCTGCTTCTGCAGGCAATGACGCATGGCTGTTTCTCCTTCACCTATTTCTTCCCACTCCCAAACGAGCCAATGTTTCTAGTTTGACTTTCTTCCATGTTGGATGTTACTTGCGGAGTTCCTCTCACTGAAGAAGGATCTAGACTGCTTCCTCCAGTGTTCTACACATGCCCATTCTTGCACTAGAGATACAGGATTACTCGGGGCCTTGTAAATACACAGTCTCAATCCACAGTCCCACGGTGTGTACATGCACGATTGGGCATGTGTGTGCAACAGTTACATGTCTGATGGAACATCCTGGGCTTCCGATGTCTGCACTTGTCTGGTTTCCTCATCATCCTTCCTTTCCTAGACCTGCCCCAGGCTTTGCTCTTCATGCTCTGGGGAACGCTGAAGTCCATCTATGCTCTAGATTCTGCACTGGTGTGGCTGTTCCCTCCCACCCCATTCCCTGGTCCACACAGCTTCACACAGGTGTACCCCCACCATATTTGGGGTGCTACCTCAGACAAAAGCAAAATGAACACGTGGGTTACAATGACTCCCATGGCCAGCAGAAGTCCTTCTGGTGTTCCTGACCATAGAAGGGACATTGTAGGGGACTAGGCAGGTGAGGGTTACATCCTAGGATAAGCCAGGCACTATGATGACCTATCTCCAAACTCAGCCAGCCCCCCTGAAAAAATATCTGATGAAAACAATATGCTGAGTGGCACCAGCTCTGGTCACCACTGTGGTGTGTCTGCATACTTACCTTCACGGCGCTGAAGCAGAAGGCATGGAGCAGGGCTGCTACCAAGACACTCCGGCCCACACTATACACAGCTGATGTGATTCCAGAAACAGCTGGAATACAAACGCCATCACAACTTACTAGAGGAGCCCTTTTCAAAATCAGTAGAGGGGTAAGGAAGGAAAGGGGCTGTTGCTTTCAGCATAAGTTCCCTGGCCACAGGATCCATCCAAAGACACAGGTCACTTAGGGTGGGGAAGATTGTGACCATGGAGTATCTATGGAATAATAACACTAAGGGCAAGCCCTGTATGCCACTCCCAGAGGACACTAGGGTCATGTGTCTGTTGGGGGAAAGATTTTTAAAGGCTCATAGGTACTCTCACAACACACATCCACAACACTACGCACACAAGTGCATGCTGACCTATTCCCACAATGATACATGTGCATGCTTACACACATACACACGCGCACATGCGCACACAAACACACACACACACACACACACACACACACACACACACACACACTTCTTCTAAAGAATAGTTTGAAGAGCCTCCTTCACTCACTCCAAATCAAGGGAAACCCTTCCCTTTCTTGTACCTTTGCTGGGGAGGCCACTTCTGATTCTATGGAACACAGGAAATCCAAACTAAAGCAGGTTTGCAGCTCAAGACAGAGCAAACCTCCATGGTTAGGCCCCCATCCTCTGTCCTTGGGACCCCCCAGACCTTGTCCAAGCTGAAAACCCTTCCCAGGAAGAGCAGGGGCAAGGACTCACCAGAACCTCCAAAGAGCAGCATGTCGACTTGTTCCAGAAGGTACGTGCAGAAGGTGTTGATCTGTGGGAAGAGCCCAAGGAGGGAGATCGCAGGGAAGCAGCACAGAAATACTAGAAATGGACAGACAAAGACAGCCGTGAGCATGGGGTGGGGTAACCATGGCCAAGGTGTGGCTGCAATGTGGCTGCCTTTTCCCCTTTCAGATGCTTTACCCCACTCAGGGAAACTGAGGCAACAAGGACTCCTCTCACCCAGGCCACTAGAGGAGGAGGAAAAAGAAGTAGCAAGTGCATTATCCAGGTCTGGTCGCCGACAGCTTGGGACCTAAGGGAGAGCTCTCGGTGGAGGGAGGAAGGCACTCGCCTGCAGCTCAGAACAGAATCAGACCTGGGGAGATGAGGAGGGGGGTTAGAGGACAGGGAAAATTCCAGAAAGATGTGTAAAAGGAGACAACAGTGTAAAGTGAAGTTTCCAGAGGAAAAAGAAGCCATTCTTGTGTTCATGATCCACAAGACCCAGCACTCCTGACTAGGACTTTCTGATCATGGAGACATGGGATGTATAGCGCCATGTATAAACCAACAGTGATTCATTGCCCACCCAACATCGTTTCATCAAATAAACCTTTAAAATGTGTTCTTAGCAGACCTCTAGCTTCCACCAAACACAAATGAAAGCCATTCAGGTAACATCTGAAGCCTGTAACAGTTTGTCCCACTTGGCTGCAACTTGTCTATCTGGAGGCCTCACCAACATATTTATTTTTTTAAAAAAAAAAAAAGGCAAGTGGCTACTGAGGACCCTGATTCTTGCTCCAACTTTTATGCAGGAAGGAACAGCATACAGCTGTTGTTGCAAAGCACAGATCTCTTCCAAAGAAATGAGCCAGATATGAGCGACTGTGGTCGGGAACACAGATGTAGGTTGATCCAGAGGTTTTGTTGTGGAAACAGTTACATGAGATTTGATCAGTTACAGAACAAAGGTCCATTGGCTGACCACATTGTGGGTGTATGCATGCATGTTTGTAGTGGGCGGGAGAAGTGCTTGTGTATGTAGAGTGTATGTGTGTGCATGTGGAGCCCAGTGGTTGACCTCAGGTATCATCCCTCAGGAGCCATCTTGCCTTGTTTATATACACAAGGTCTCTCATTAACCTAGGACTAACCTAGTTGGTGAGGTTCAAGCCAGCTCTTGTCCCTGGAGTCTCACTCTGCAGGCCCCACCACAGCTGTGCCCTGCCTCTTCTGACATGGGAGGCTGAGAGCTGTGGCCTTCCCATCCACAGGGTAATCGCAAAGCCAGTCTCACACATAGGCTCTTGCTAAAGCTACTCAGACAGGCAGTAATAGAAATGCCAGCCCCAAGGTCAGCAGCCTCCCTGAACCCAAGAAATGAGTACCCACTGTAGAGGCCGGTCACCTGCAAATGCAAGCAAAGGAGATTCTCGCCAAGAAGGGAAAGCAGAGTGATCCACTGAATACACACAGCTCAGCACACGTGAAAGAACTAACTCATAGAAGAATGTTATCCCTGACAGGGTGTGGTGGTATTGTGTTCCCCAAAATATTGTGCATGCTAATAAACTTATCTGGGGTCAGAGACGGAACAGCCACAAT
>CABHPH010156592.1:0-38507 GCA_902168325.1 Peromyscus nudipes
TTAATAGATACAGAAGAGGATGCATGGAGAAGTCAACTGACTTTTCAGACGTCATAGGTATTGGCAAAGCTGACACTTGAACTCAGATGGCCTGACCACCCTTGAGTTCTTCCCACCGCTTGCACCATATGCTAAGTTATGAGGACCTGATCCTTCTGTGGCTGGGTTTGACAGTTAGCCATGCAGAATGGAGATGGCAAGAGCAAGAGGGAAGGATGGGTGGGCTTCTATAGGCAGAGGCACATGCCTTCCATGTTAACCTGGCCATATGCTCTTGTGCAGGGTAAGAGGAGGCCCGAGACTGGCGATACAAGGAGAGGGTGGCCCAGACTCTGGTCAATAGCAGCATGAAGAGAGAACACAGAGGTGACCAGAAGGGACACTTCTGGATGCAGCTGCCAGATTCTAGCCAACAAAGGTGGTGACTCATCCTGAGAATGGTGAAGAAACCAAAGCTTGGATTAATCTGAAGTGATTATCATGGACCAAAGTAAATGGTGACAGCCAGGATCCGGTAGGAGTCTGGGAGTTAACGGCTTTGTATCTAGCATGTCCTATAACTAACCTGAGGCCTGATTTTTACTTAGTCAGTGGAGTCAGCTTCAACATGAATCATGTTTGACTCCAAAATCTAGCTTCGAAATAACACAGGAAAGGGTTCCAGTTGAAGCTGAGGAGACAGGGACACTGGCACATTGGTCAGGTCTCTGTCTGAGGTCTCACAGAGCCTGTTGTAGTTGGACCATCTGAATACCCACTGTAGTACCTGAGTTCAACTTACCAGCATCCCTTACCTGAAAACTCACAAATGTCTCCTAATTCACCTACACACCCTCCTTCCTACCAGCCTCCCACCTTCAGCTCCTTACAGCTTTGTCTGTACCCATCACTGTCACACTGGTTATTTTTCAATAAAGAACCAGCCATTTCCCTGACTCAATCTTTCTTAGAATAAGAATGTGAATTTGACCTGAACCCACCAGTAACTGCTTGAGCCGAGTGCTGCCTTCCTACATGCTACAGGAAACGTGTGGAAGCGCATGTCCTCTCAGTCAGCCCTGAACAACAGGTAGGTAGGCCGCCTTGCTTTTACACATACAGGGTCTGACTCAAGCAAGCCGGAATGACCGAAGGCTGCCTCCAATCTAGGAACAGTTCTACTTCCTCTTTACATCTGTTTCTAATTCTGTCCAGGAATCCCCCTTCACTCAAGACAGGCAATTTTAAAACACTCCCTGCCAGGCCACAGGGACCCAGAAAGGACTCTCGTAACATCCCTTGCTCCTCCATCTCTATCAATGCTGTGTTACTCGGTAAGAATGGTACCCTCTGGTCAAGGCCCTTGGAGTCAGAACGAAGATCTACATCCATTCTCACAGCAAGGTAGAAGACTGTACACTATTATTCCTCATACTGGCCCAACTCAAAGAGATCTTGATCCTGGTCTTAGCTGGGGGAACCAAAGCTAAGTTGTCATAGGAAGAGGTAGGGTCAGGCAGGGGAGGAAAAGATCCTGATATAGTCTTCTATCCCCTAGAGTCCAGACAGCACCCTTTGCCATGGGGTAAAGACCATCATCATCCAGGGAAGACCCCATATGTGAATATGGCCAACACCACAGGAGCTGAGTCCAACAAGATCAGAGCAATAACTAAGTTCTGGGGCTTCTGGTCTTGTTTTCCAGGGTGAAATGAAGGTATCTGAGATGTGACCAGGCACAGGAAGTAGATTAGATCTGTTGGATATCTCATGCCTTCCCATCTGTTTTTTCTTAGCTAATTTCCCAGGATCTATAGGTCCAAAACACACATTTTGAAGTGTTCAAAATAGACTCGGCAGTCACTTACATCTACCACTCCAAAGCAAGCAACTTCATCCTCCTAGGTGAGTCTAGCAAGCAGACGAACAGGGGACCTCAGTACGATTCCTTTCTCCAGCTTCTAGTCACTCTACATCCTACTTTCCCTGTCTAGAATGGTGTTCTTTAACTTAAGTCCATATTGACTTAATAATACATAGTTATTGTGTATAATGGAATATTTCCATACATGAATACATATATATGGGTATATGTACCCATATTTCTTTATAAAATAAATTTGAAAATCAGAAAAACCCATCCCAGCCTGGTATGATGTGGGCTCAGTGGGAGTTGGCACTGCATTTTAAGGACTGGAAATCCAGATTTTTCTGCTAAGCTGCCTATCTCATAACTTCATTCTCCAGTGGTTCCCTGAGAAGGGCTGAAGGAGACACATGGGCTCAAGTTTAGTCTTTTCATGAGCTAATGGAGACTGAGGTGTGTACCAACCTAAGCTGGCCCTGTGGGAAGAAAACAAGGTTGTGAGTGGAGACTTGGCTGGTGACTCAGTGGTTTCACTCAGCAGAATTATCTATTTTTAAAAGTTATAACCTTGTACGTGCATGTGTTGTGCGTGCGTGTGTGCGTGCGTGTGTGCGTGTGTGCATGTGTGTGAAAGTGCACGTGGAGGCCAATGATTGACATCAGTGCCTACCTTGGTCTTTCTCTCTCTTGTGTTTTGAGACAGGGTCTCCCAGTGAACCAGGAACTTGCAGATTCAGCTACACTGTCTGGTCAGAAAACCCCAGGGATCCTCCTGTCTCTGCCTCCCCAGGGCTAGGTTTATGAATTCATGCTGTTTTCACAATTTAAAAAAATTATATTCAAGTGGACGGTGGTGGCACATGCCTTTAATCCCAGCACTCGGGAGGCAGAGCCAGGCAGATCTCTGTGAGTTCAAGGCCAGCCTGGTCTACAGAGTGAGTTCCAGGACAGGCACCAAAACTACACAGGGAAACCTTGACTCAAAAAAAAACAGAACAAAATAAAAAAATTATATTCAGTGTCCTGTGTCATCTTGAGGATGGATTATAGATTCTCATTTTGTAGGCCCCATTAAATCAGCATCTTTTTTCTTTAGGGACTACATAGAACTTTGAGACAGAATTGAAAACCATCAGGCAGTTTGAGGGTTGTGAACAAGACTGGTAAAAATGTGCTTATGTGTAACTCAGAGACAGGAACAAATGGGAAACAGGAAAAAAAATGAGTCTCAGAGTGACAAGACATTAAGGGGGCAGGCAACAGTGATTCTGGAAATCAAGCCATCTGACTCCAACCCTGGAATCCTTCCCCAGAGCACATCGCACAACACTTGGGCCTGGCAGAGATAAATAAATATTAAGAAAATTGCTATTTGGGGTTAAAACTGTCTCTACGCTATCACAGATTAGGTGGGAGATTAGACAGGGATGACACTGGGGGGCTTTGGGTTACCTGCTGGAAACAGGCTTGCACCAGGTTCTCCGGGAAGAGATTTCTAATGAGATCCAGGAAGGCATCCAGGCTAGACACCTCGTCGTTTTTCTTCCCGGGCCCCAGCTGCTTCTTGAGTTTGGGATTGCCAGGGTGGATGGCCAACACCAGGATGACCCCCAGCACAGCGGCAATGATGGTCGTGGACATATAATACACCATGGCTCTCGTGCCTAGGCGGCCGCTGGCTTTAGCATCCAGGCCTGACAACCCTGGGTTTAGAAGAAATCCAGAAAGATCAGTTGTGTTCTTTTCTACCTATGTCCCCATCTCTACGTATCTGCAACCCTTGGTTTCCTATCATTCAGATACATTAGTGATCAACTAACAGTCCTCCTGCTAAATATGTGACCAATTCTACACTTTACATTTCTATTTTCTAAAGATAGTTTTTGAGATTCTTGAGAGCTGGGGAGAGTTGGTGACAATTGGCTCAGTTTACAGATGGCTGTATGATTTACATACCATCAGTCACTATCACACATGTGAAAATAATGTGAAAGAGTTATCCATTTTTAATTCCAAGATAATGTCTTTTCCGTTTTTGTGACCTTAAGTTGTCTTCTCTGAAGTGATGGTCTAGCTGAGGCCAGTGTTTCTCTAGTGTGTTACTATTACTATTTATTGTCCTTATTTAGGAGAATCAAAAGCTGGGACATCAAGGTCATGTTCAAATGTCTTTAGAATACATTACTAGAGGCTTAAATGGAGAATCAGCATGGTCCTCCCCTCTCTCTGCATTGAAACCTAGTGGTCCTCACGTCTAACCTCATGTGGCTACCAGAGAGCACGTGTGAGAAGCTGCTGCCAGCGGCAGCATGTGTGCGCAGCATCTGAACTGAGGGAGGAGAGAGAAAACTCCAAGTGAAGTCATACAGACCTCAGCCTCCAGCGGGTTTTCTCCAGATGTTTCTTCAGTGTGCCCACTTCCTGGTTTCAGTTCCTACCTTTGCTGAAGAGAGAAATTGAATCCCTTTCTGGGGATCGGCCCTTTTTCTTGTGGGGGAGGAAGTTGGTGTGAATCTCTCTGAATCAATCTGACCCATGTATGACCCACTTCTCTCTACAACCCCAAATCTAATTCTAGGCAAAGGAAGCCAGGTCTCTCCCAGCTGGCCTGCATGAGATCTGCTAAACAGGCCAGGAGGACATTTTCTCTGGTTTGGAGAGAAGCACAGGTTCACTCAACCCAGGGTTTAATGATGGCAAACTCACTAGGTCCCTGAACACTTGGACCTGAAACCCAGTGTTTCCGGTGAGGCTGCGGGGCAGCTGGCCCAGCGTCTGAATCAGCTGGAGATACTGAGCCCCACTTGCACAAGGGGGATCCGTGCAGAGGGCAGCTCTTGGGGTCACCTGGCTCTTTTGCATCTAGCTGTGAACCAGCTTGGCGACTCCCACTCTTAACTCCAAAGTAGTCACTAAGCAATACATCCATCATACCCTGTTTCAATAATACAGTCTGGTAAGAAAAAAGTTATCAATATAAGTTCAAACATAGGAAAAACTCAAATAATTAATTCTTTTAGCCAAAAATTTAATAAGAAAGCATGTTATCACATATTAAGGATATAATTCTTTTAAAAACCCTCAGCTTTTATGCCTAGCATTTAATCTCTTTTCAATTCGTATTTTCCCAGATGCTCAAGTAAATAATAAAGGCAGTGTACTTTTTCAGTTCCTATATCAGTTTCTGAATAAGACATATTTTTAACCTACTAAAAATGAAATGACACGATACCATCACTTTGAATACATGGCTGTTTCTTTATATCTCTGGCTGTTAGAAGGAAAGGCCGAGTGAATAAGAGATGGTTTTTTTTTTTCTCTTTTAGGACCAATGATTCATATCTTAGAGACAGAACAAAGCTCAGAAATGCAATGATGCAGTCACATCCACTGTCTCAGCCAAATAGAAATTCTACTTTGAACCCAAAAGCCAGGGTAGGGCTACGCTGCACTTTGGGCAGGTACCAGCAAGGAGCTCTCACCTGTGATTAAACTGGAGATGATGAGAGGGAGGATGAGCATCTTCAGCATCCTCATGAGTATGTCCCCTGGGAAGGCTATCAACATGACCACATCAGGGTGGATGGGAGATGCCAAGCGAAGCAACCCGCCACATACTGCCCCCAGGATGACACCTGTTGAAGAAGCAGAAGAGGAAATCTGAATTCAGTTTTTGCCCTAGTGGACAGCTCCAAGGACTCCTACCACTGATTATCATCTTTCTCATGTGTCTGCCTAATGGACGATGAATACTACAAAATAAAGACATTACATAGGGAAACTGACTTTGACAACTAGCAAGATATCTTTCTGTAACAGCTCCAACTATTCTAACACTACGGGAGCCCAGAGAACATTTTCAACACTCCACGGGGAAAAATAAAGACGTGACTCCAAAATCTTTTGATATATTGATTGCACGGAGCACCACAAATTCCCAGAAGAACCCATTCCCAGCAGGCAGTATCATTTCTTCTCTCAGCCAGATCTGGCAATGTGATCTGGTGTTTAGTGTATGTCTTCCTTTTTAACTGGAGGCCAGAGGCATGGGACAGGGCTCCGATGATCTATAATCTGGGAGGAGCCAAGATGAGCAAAGATGTCGGCAGAGATGCTGTTTGCTTCACAGACTCCTACATTCCACCAGAAAAACCCTTAGACTGTTGAAAATGGGTGGCCAAGATAAGCCACAAAAGCAAAAGCTGCAATCTAGACCATAGCCCCCTTGGTGATGGGGAAGGAGTTGCCAGTCACATGGGTCATGGAGCTGAATCTAGGGGTGTGCAGTGGGGGATCCAGCTGAAGGACAGAGCTTTTCCTGGCTCCACATGTCCATCTCCACATCCCACGATGAATGATACTGGATTACACAGTGGGTGGTTCTTAAAAACCCAGCCATGGCTGTGGTTCCCTGTTTCTAAGCAAACTAAGGCAATCACAGTTTTGATTCTAGCCCACTGGCAGCTGAGATGGTGAAGGGGAGGGGGGAATGGGGGGGCCGTGAATGATGGTGAGGAGTGGGAGGGTGAACTTTAGCTGCTTCTCCGTGTAGCCTAAGTGAGAGCCGAAGAACAAGGAGAGAATCGAGAAGAGAAACTGTGTGGCTGTCATTACAAGAAACTGCCATTTACTCTGTGTTTCAATACCCCCTGTAGAAAACCCAAGACCGAGATTGTGTTGACAGCTCAGACCAAAGAATCTCACCAGAATGAGGCCTGAAGCAGGGAGGCAAACCTCCAAGGTGACTCAGAACATATCTGAGCATCGGAATGAGCCTCTTCCATACTCTCTACTTCAACTTTAATTGAAGTCAATGATGCTTCTGGCAAAGGCCTGCTCTTGTGGTCCCTTTTAGTGAGGTTTTCTGGCCCTGTTGTCCTTACCTTGATGTAAGGATTTCTCTAAATGTGGTCTACTGCCTGCCTGCTTGGAGATCACCAGAAGGTCTGCAGCATTGCAGATTCCTTGGCCTCTCTCCCAACAGCTCAAAACATCATCTTCACAAGTGTGGCTGGGAACCTGCATGCTCACACTCACAGGAAATACATACACACATCATGGAGAACCACAGACTGCAGAGCAGAGCAGATAGCTAGAGCTGGTTTAGGAGTAGATTTTGCCACTGAGGTAGCAGTGCCTAATAGGGCCTCGATGGGACACAAGGCTTCCTTTCCTCGGGGAGCACTCTCTGGGAGGATAGCTCCCCCAAAAATAAGGAGAGCATGGGAGAAAGGGGTGGAGAGCCCTCAGGAGAAAGGAGGGGAGAGACCTCGGGCACCTACCAAACACCGTCAGCGAGAGCAGGAGGTTCTTCCCCAGCTTGTCGCACATGCGCAGGCCCAGGTTTCGGTGCTTCGGCTCCTCAGAGCCGAGGTGGCTGTCGTGCATGCGCACTTCCACCTGCTTGGGCATGTTGTTGGCACTGCAACAGAAACGAAGCGCGTGATTAGTGACTCCCTGGGCTGGGGCAAAAGGGGTCTCCTGTGGGCAAAGCGGGGGACAAAAACGGAGTAATGGGGGCACAACTGGATTCCAGTTGACCTGCAGAGCATATGGACACCTTTACCCTCCATTGCCCTGGATAAGAAAAGGAAGGACCATGAAAACGAGTAGGGTTTCCCAAGAGTCACGCCCACGCTGAGTCTGGGAAGGGGGTGTCTCTCCTCCATTTTACGGGGATAGGCTTTAAAATCTATATATAGGACATTAAGTTTCTAATCCAGATACGTCAAGTTCCAAAATGGGAGCTCTTTCACTCTCTTAATGGTGGGGGAGGGGGTTTTTTCAGGAAAGTTGTGGCCTGAATTACATCAAAACTAGAATGCCCCCAAGTTCAGCTCTTCCACATCCTACACAGGTGAAAGCCACACCTGCAGGTAACACAGGCCTTCCCCCTGTTTCTGGAAAAACCACTGTATACAGCTAAAAGAAAGTTCAGTCAGTTGTGGTTTTGAAATGTCACTTGTATAATCAGAGCTCTGCTAAACTGCCCATGAGTCAAGGCCACTCATAGTCCAAGCAGTAAGGTGCAGGCAGCATTTTGACCGCTACCATGTTCGGATGCAACTCAGCCATTTTCCAGATGACCCACCCCAAGTGAACACCAGCGATCGTGGGTGCTCACTAGAACCCCTGAAGGGGAAGTGAGAACCTTGCTGCCCCCTCCCTTGCTATAGCACTTCCTAGGCCAGTAAGATTTTTAGAACGAAGCGTGCACATTTTCACTTGGATGGACTGAGGACATGTTTGGTAGCTTCTGTTTACAAACGCCATCATTTGGTGGATGAAAACAAAACAGACGAAAAGGCTGTAACACCTGGAAGGACCCACCATGGACAGACGACATGACAAAGAAGTAGGGCGTTACCCTTGCTCCGGTGCTGTTACTAGACTAGACAAACCTTCATGGAAGTGATGTCTGCCTGCAGAGGGATGGCTTGCCAGGAGCAGAACGGTAATGGGGAGAAGTGGGGGCTTCGGGAGTCTAGTCCTCACTCTAGCACTTGCTAGCTGTGTGATCTAGTGTGCAGAGTGTGCCTCTCTTTCTAACTGGAGGCACTGGACAGGGCTCTAAAGATCACTAATGTGGGAGGAGCCAGATTACATTATAATCCGCAGATTATAATATGGGGAAGGAAGGCTCTGATACTCCTTCATGAAAATTCGGAGAAGGGGGACTGGAGAAATGGCTCAGTCAATAAAACGCTTGCCCTGCCAGCAGGGAGACATGAGTGTATGGTCCCTAGAACTTGCATTAAAAATCTGGTTGTGGCAGTGTACATTTGTAATGCCAGTGCTTGGGAGGCACAGGCAGGTAGATCCCTGGGGCTTGTGGGCTAGACAGTCTGGCCTATTAGTGAGCTCCAGACTAAAGGAGAGGCCTTGTTTCAGAAAAGAAAGGCTGATGGCACCTGGAGAATGACCTTTTACCTCCATATGCAGACATGTGCACACACATGTGCACCCTCCACCTGGACAACACACACACACACATACACACACACACACACACACACACACAAATGTTCAACAAAATACACTAGCATGGTGCCTGCCATGGGCAGTTTCTTTCTCCAGAGGGCAGGAGGAAGAGACAGGACTCCTCAAGCTCCTGGCAGAGAAGCCAATAAGTGAAAGGATCGATCCAGTTGCCCAGCATCCAACAAGATGCTGAGAATTTAGCTCAGAGCCGAAACTTTGGCCCTAGCACAATGGCTCATTTTTCATAACAAGCTGTTTAACGTATTTGCTATCAAAATACCCTAAAAATCAGGAATAGTACTTCATAGCCTGGCAGGATACTCAGATGAGAGTAAGTATCCAAAACCCAAAAGCTTCTTAGTGGCCCCTATATTCTACTTCCTACGTTGCTGTTTCAGACAACCTCTGACTTTCTGCCACATGTGGGCACATAGGGGCACTCTGACCACCTACAAAAAGAGAGCAGTGTGGCTGGCTCCCTGTGTTCACCAGGGTCAGCGAGCAACCAGGACCTCTTCCTTCACTGCCGAGTGGAAACAGGCAGAAGGTGCTTCACACAGCAAGCAGGAGAAAATGATCAGAATGACCTCTTTAACACAGACAGACCACAGTTCTAGGTGTACATTTGGGCTCTGTTTCCATTTTTAAACAATTCTCCAGACAGAACTGTGAAGTAAAATGAAGCTCAAAACTTAGAGAATGGCCAGTGTGGAATGGAGGTCACACGTGTTCTGAGATAGTGAGCACACTCTCTTAACCAGTTCCTCCCCAAACTCTGGCAACCCCTCCCTCGAGACCGTCAACCCTCTCGCCTTCTGCTTTGATTGTACCCTGATGCCATGGAAATTAGAATCAGGCCCACTCTCTCTATTAAAACAAGGCTAGCAAGTACCGAAAGCAAACATTCTGGCAAGTTCCACATGGTGTCAGGAAAGCGTTCGGCGTCAAAACAGCCACGGCCGAGTGGAAACACCCAGACATTAGGTTCATCTGCACCCGGCCCCGAGAAGAGGCTATGCGCCTGTTGCACACATGTCTTTGCTGCACAAAACTGCTGCCGCTTGCTTAATAGTTTGCTTTTCTGGCTGTGACAAAAATGTCCCAGAAGCCCTGAATCAAAACAGCCACATCAAAGTGGCAGCTTCAAGATGTCAAGAGTCCACAAGTGCTCACTTAGAAGGTCTCCAACTGGCTTCCTTAGAATTAAGCAGATGTTCCGTGCACGTGGAAAATAAGTTTTAACATATAACTTTATTTATCTAATTATTGTTATTGTTGTTATTATTACTGGGGGAGGGGCATCATGGCACTCGTGGGGAAGCCAGAGAACACCTGTCAGGGGGCAGTTCTCGCCTTCCACCGTGGGTTCTGGGGGTAAATTTCAGCTTGCTGGGCTTGAACGACAAGCCTTTTTACTCAGTGAGCCATCTTGCCAACATGGAAAATAATTTTTAAAGTAAATTAGAGACTCAGTTGCAGTCAGGGATGCAGGGAGCTCCCCCAAACTATCTGCAAAAATTCTGCAGCCAACGGTTGCATTTCTCAGACCATAAAGGGAGCCTATAAAGGAGAAGATTCTAGAATATTAACATGAAATATTAATACCAGAGATTACTATATACCATTGTGCAGAGCTGCTTCTGAACCTACATACCTTTACAACATGTGCATAGGCTGGCTACTTCGCAAACAGCAGCAATGCCAAGAAACGGGCATGGATTCATTGACTATTCATCATGCTTCAGACACTATGCTCAGTGCTGAGTGCCTTTGCCTAGAAAAGGGGAGGAAGTGGACTGGACTGCAATTATCTGCTTTACATCTGTGCTGTGATAAAGCCCCACGTGGGTTGCTACTGGGAATCACAAGAACTGCACTAACCCAGGTGGGGAAGGCATAAGGGGTGTTCACTCACGAAAGGTCTGTTGGAGGGGCTGATTCCTGACCTGGATCGTAAATTCCTGCATCCTTTACCAGTCTTTGAGCCGTGAGAGAGCAAGCCTGTGACCTTCTACACGAGCACTTGCTCAAACAAATTGGGAAATGAAGAGACGCCCTCTGTCTTCTAGGAAGGAAGCCTTTCTACAGACGTCGGCCACACGTTGTTTGAGCACGCTCTCGCTATTCTTGCCTTTAGTCCTTGAATTTCTTCTGGGATTGCAGGGTAGTCCCCACCCTGGAAGAGCTACCAAGAACGGTGCAGCAAACAAAATAAAGCCAGACCAGAAAGCTCTTGCTCTCACGGTGTGGACATGGCGTGGGAGAAGGACCAGATGGTGATGGCACTGAGCAGAAGTAAAGACATGATTTTATGTCAAGTGGTCAGGGCTGGTGTCATGATTAGGGCACATATGAACACACCAGTCTGGAGGAATGAGGAGCCTCTTTGAATGAATTCTGAAGTTTGTTCCAAGCTTAGCAAGTAAGTAGAATAAATACAATACGGCCACCTGGACAGCTGCCCTAGAACCTAAAACTCCCACCAGATGAAAATCCTTATGTCTACATGTGAGATTTTAGCATGGGCACCGATTCAGGTGAATACCAAAGCAGTAGTGCCGGGCCTGTTACCATCACGAAAGTGGCAGGTTTCAATGCCTGTCCCAACCCCTTCTGAGACACATGGCTACTAGAAGGATGGACAGACAGGAGGCCGAAGGTCTCAACAGTGTAAGGGTTTGCTTCCAGGGCAACGAACAGAAAAGGCAAAACCTGATCTACGTAGCTCCCCTGGATCAACACAGTCACTTCAAGTGTGTGTGCTCATCTTCTTGTTAATGTCCACTCACTGCGCAAAGAGAGCAGGGCAATAAAGAGTTCAAACACTAAGGCAGGGAATCGGGGTACACCAACCCCTCAGTGCCAAGTGTTTTTCACCACTCCCACCCCAACCCCTGAGCTGCAGCCACAGAGACTGTTAGTCGCTTCTGTTCCTACTTGGGTACATCCTGGATGAAGGAGCTGGCAGTCATTTTTGAACATTGGAGGCCGGCTCAGCCAGACCTCTCCCATGGCCTCCATGCCCAACAAAGTAAGGCCATGTGACAAGAAAGCTTGGGGTGGAGAATAACTAAATCTTTACAGGGAGCTTACAGTTTCTTTCAACCTTAGTTTCTCCACTGTATTATTTAAACAGCTGTTAATTTTGAAATTGTTACCCAGCTCCTTCTCACACATAGGCACGCAAGTCCTGTTTCAAGGGCAAATCCAGCTCATCTTGCAAACTGTGCTCCGTGACTCACAGGGAATGCACAATGGAGCCATGCTACGTTTTCTCTGTACCTGCTTTTCATTAGCGCTCCATTTTCCTCGCTCTGCCAAGAGCCTCTAATAACAGGCTCATTAGATGTGGTGTTGGATTCCGATTTCCTGCCGCACAGTCTCGTGTCGCCTCATGTGGCACCAATTCTTTTCTTCCTCCCTCACTCTCTCAATGAGGTGGCAGGAGAATGGTCCCCCAGAAGCCGGCATCTGCTGGCACGGTTTGCCTGGAGGGTGTGAGGCTGCAATGCACCCTCCATCTGCCCTCCACTGCCCAAGTCCAATGCCAGGCCTGGGAAGACACAGTGGGGCACAAACATCCCCAAATCACTTTCCTGGGAGACCAACCCTTAAGAACAAAAATTATGTTTGCTAGGGGCTTTTTCCCCTTTGTGTTTCTGCTAGTGGTACTTCATCTGAGTACCATATACTACTGTGTGGCAGTGAGAACAGCTAACACTGTCTGCCAGCCAAGATTTCCCTGGCTCCCCAAAGGACACTCCATCCTTGCCGGAAAGCACCATGAACTCTAAGATAGGCTGGTATTTTTGACAGCATGCAAGTCCCTCTGTGTTTGCTTCATCCTATGAGGCTCGGCTAAGGGACATGGTGGAAGATGCTCTGGCCAAGAAGTCTCTCTCTGACAGTTGCTGTGTCTTCACAGACCCTGCACATACCACCTAAAGGGCTACAGACTCCAAAGTCTCCTCCAGTCCCCTTTTCTGACTCTTCTCCAGCCTCTGTGCCCATTCACCAAGTCAGAGACAGGCTTTCTGGAAAGGTCCCGCTGAGCATGAGTTACTCCAGACTCTACCAGGGGAACACTTCCTCTAAGTTGCCTGAGTATCTGAGAGGTGGGAGGCTGGCTAGAGCACATCTTAAGCTGTCCCACGTCAGTAGACTAAGACTTTCTGGGAGATAATACTTAGAAAGGCATCAAAAGAGATACATGGTGGATATTGGATTTGGTTTCTTTCCTTTCACTTAAATGCCTCCAAGGATTCAAGAAAACCATTACAATTTAGCCACATTTGAGTTTTAGTAAGCCCACTTGGCTAGAAAGTGATGCTTCTAATTTCTTTTTAACCAAATAAGTGGGGCCCAAGAAGTTTCCACAGTCTTTAAAGTGGAACAACCAGACAACCTCCTGAGAAACATCAGGAAAAACCTTAATCATTGTCCTAGCTTTCTTTTTCAGTGATAAACTGTGACCCAAGGCAACATGGGAAGGAAAGGGTTCATTTCATTTACACTTTCAGGTAAGCAGTCCATCACTGAAGGAAGTCAGAGCAGGAACTCCAGCAGGAACCTGGAGGCAGGAACTGATGTAGAGGCCATGGGGAAAACGCTGCTTACTGGCTTGTTCCCTATGGTGCTAAGCCTGCCAGGGTGGTATTACCCACAGTAGTCCGGGTCTCTCATGTCAACTATCAAAAGAAACCGCCCTACAGACTTGCATACAGGCCAATCCTATCGATGTGACTTTCTCAGTTCAGAGTCCTTTTTCTCAAACGACCCTATCTTATGTCAAATTGGCATAAAACAAGCCAGCACATCAATGAAACCTCTATACTTTTTGGAAATCCTCTTCAGGAGAGACACTTAAGACTATCTTGACTTCACACATCTGCTATTTCCATAAAGACTTACTCACCAAGGCACAGTTAGTTTCTACAGTCTGGTGAGGGTTGGGTTGAATGTTTGACCATTCCAAATTGGGAATCACTTCTAAAAATAAAGATGATGCCATGGCCTGGAAGCATGCTGATCAGCCCAGTCCCAAAGGGCATACTTCCAGAGTAATTGCTACGCCCCTCTGGTTCATGGAACATGAGAATATATCTGAAAACTTCACACAGCTCCAACAACGTAGGGAGACCACAGGGCATGTCCTGAGCCACGGGGTACTTGGCCCCATTTCCAGATGAACAAAGGCCATGTGACTTTCAGCAAACTGTCTCCTCTGGCTGAAATACCCTTGTTATTGCTCCATCCACCTCAGCCTTCTTAAGCTAGCATCTACTTCACCTTCAAAAGTAGGCATGCTTTCATCCAAAGGCATTCACTGAGTCTCAAGTTCGAGTTTTAGGTCTTCCCCCTGCAGGTTACTATATCACCTGTGCTTTCAAGGCCTCTCTCACAGTTTGCAGCTTGTTTTCCCCATGAGAAGATAAATGCCGGAATAAGACTCTCTTATATATTAGCTTTCTCCCCACATGGGCATGATTGCTGGAAAAATAGTATGTTTAATAACTATATGTTAGATGGATGGATGGATGGATGGATGGATGGATGGATGGATGGATAGATAGATAGATAGATAGATAGATAGATAGATAGATAGATAGATAGATAGATAAAAAGTATAATCTAGTCACAAGTTCTGTATGATACTCAGTTTTGAGAAACAGAGTGGTCCGGAAATCTGAGAAAGGGAGAGAAATGAGAGAAGAAGAAATGGAAAGCAGTAAAGTCCTATCCTACAAGAAGCAAGGACTATCTGTATTAGAAACACCAGCGGCTAGCAGGGAGGGCCAGGTCAGTGCACAGTCATCTTCTTTATCTACCAGTAGCTTTGGTCCAGCTGCCCTGCCCTGTGTAACTTGTTACAACTTCAGGAAGCTAACATAGCATCAGACCTGAAAGCATTTCTACCTTATCTTGTTTGCTATTTGCAAGAAGCATAAGAGGTAAGGTGACAGACATAGAGAGTTCCCTGTCAATACCCACTCATCCCATTCTTCTAGAAATCTCTTCAGAGAGGCAGTGTGTCCACCAAACTGTGACTTCTCAGCATCCCTTACTGAGATGCCAGCAGAAACCTTCTAGATCAGTATTTTTTTACTTTCCTCTTTGAGCAAATGTCATCCTGGATGAACACAGACTGAAACTACCCCTTCCTCTTAGTGCCAGTGACTGTTCAAAAAGCTGGTAAATAGGCTGCTTCTAAATAGCTTCTACCGCCCAAGCAAGCATTTCACTCTTCCCAGAGAATTGGTGCCATTTCTTACTGTATCTTTCTTATAAGCTATTAAATTGGTGGCTATTGATTGTTTCAGCTCTTGCTGTTTCCACCAGTCAATTCAGCTTACTGCCTACATGCTCAGTTCTCAACTAATTTGATATGCTAATGTTTCAGTGAATGAGGCGCTACCAAGAGAGTTCTTTCTATAGAGGAAAAGGTTATTTCTCACACCCAGAGCCTGAGGAGACAGCTTGGTTCATGGTGCTCCATGTTAATGCAGTAGAATACACCTTCCTTCTTTATCCATCCCCATCTCCACTTAAAAATTTTGAAGTGTGTGTGTGTGTGTGTGTGTGTGTGCAAACACAAGGGTGGGGTGGGGATGTCAGTGCATATGCATGTGTCACAGCACCCGTGCAGAGGTCAAAGAGCAACGTGGGAGTCAGTTTCTTCCTCTCACCATGTTGGACCCAGAAATCAAACTCAAGTTGTCAGGCTTGGAAACAAGAACTTTTAGCCGCTCAACTGTCTCACAGGCTCCAATCTCCACTTTTTTAGTAGGCAGAGGCAGTTCATGGAGTTTGAGGAGGTAGTTCTCACCTAGAACAGAGTTCTCATAGACTCTGAAGTTTTACTTGGAGAGGTTCCTTCCCAAGCCCCCAATCTACTTCTCAGGCCTCTCCAATCCTATATTGTGCAATTCATCCCTGTCGTATGGCTCGCTTCATGCCTCAATGCCTGCCCTACCAGACTACAAACTCAGTAGAAGAAGTCTAATTACTAGCCCAAGTCCTGGGTATCTATGGATGGATTCTGGGACTCCTGAAGAGAGTAAAATTTGTGGATACCAGAGTCCCTTATATAAAATTGCCTAGTATTTACATGAAAATTTACACATCTTCCCCTGAATCATGCATGACACTAATGTGAATGTGCTGTGACTTGTTATTCTGTGAGGTTGAGAAACAATGGCAAGCAGAGGGGTGAGGTCTTTACATATTCACTATGGGCATAATTTACTTAAAATATTTTTGACCCATAGCTGGCTGAATCCATGGATATGAAATCAGTATTAGGTATGAGGTACATGGTTACAATTGTTTGAGGGAGTAATGATTTGGGGGTGGTAGAGTGCTCCATGTCTATAGGATCTGGGAGATACCTGTGGAAGGAAGCAAGGGAAGGAATGATCTTCCATTGTAAAGCATGGGGTAAGAGGTTCCTCTTCTGATTATGGATTTAGAATGACACAAAGACAGCCTGAGAAAAGATGTCTCAAGTTCCTTGGCCTACAAGTACAACAGGAGTCCCAGTAGCATCTTAGGATGTTGCCAAAGGCAACAAGGGCTTTTAAGTGTAACAGGAGGCCACGGCACCACTTTGCATGCACATCCTAAAGTTATTCTAACAGAACCACACCCAACAGCCCTAGAAGTGGTTAAAAAAGAAAGAAAGAAAGAAAGAAAGAAAGAAAGAAAGAAAGAAAGAAAAACCCACCATATTGGCCACTGGATCATCAACACTTGACTCTTAAGCATCCCAGTTTAAAGGGTTTCATTCCAAGTGTCCTGGAGGAAAGGTTTTCTCTTGCTCAATTTATAAAACCTTCTATTTGAAGTGTGGCAAGCTTTCTTCATGAGTCAATAGCTTACCTGGTTGGTTCTTAAATTATGACACCCAAACTAAGATCACATCTGTCTTTGTTGAATCCTCTGTATTATGGCATGCACAGTGTCAGGCATCTATTGGGTGTTGAGTAAAACTAGAAGATTGAATTAAACATTAAGAAAAAAACACAGTAATGGCATTAGATGAGGTCTGCAGTGTTTCTTGAAAGGAGACCTCTGGACTCAAATACAGAGTTGAGTTAAAACAGAAATGTCAGGCTTCTTGTGCCCTGCACATTCTTTCCTTCTTCCTCCACCCACACTCTCCCAATCTGTCTGAGGCTCCATTCAGCACTCACTGAGTCTTTTGTTTCTTATTTGAGAACAGACCCAACTCTGTGGTCCATTAGTAAGAGACTGATACCGTCTTTATGGACAGAAAGAGAAGAGGTTTACATCGTACACTATCCAGAAAACTTATATGGTAAGGTTTCATTTAGAGCATTTTAGTTCTTCCCTTATTTCATTGTGCAAACAAATCACAAACCTTTGTCTGGAAGTGGTAAAGGGCTGCCATGTTGGCCGCTGGATCGTCAACACTTGACTCCTGAGCAACCAGGTTAAAGGCCTTTCATTTTAAGTGTTCTGGAAGAAAGTTTTGCTCCTGCTCAACTTATAAACCTTCAATTTGAAGTTTGGCAAAGGTTTTGCCTTGAATCAATGGCTTACTTGGCTGGCCCAAGGCTTTTGCTTTTATATTTGAATTAACAACACACAAAGGTAGGTTGATTTCATTTCAAAAATCTGATTTTTACCTCTCTTAAAATATGGAAAACAGAACACACTCCTGAGTGGTAGCTATCAGTTAGAAATGAGAGGCAAATATCCTTAAGAGTCCACTTCCACTGGACGGTGGTGGCATATGCCTTTAATCCCAGCACTCGGGAGGCAGAGCCCGGCAGATCTCTGTGAGTTCAAAGCCAGCCTGGTCTACAGAGTGCGATTCAGGACAGGAACCAAAACTACACGGAGAAACCCTATCTAAAAAACAAAAAAAAAAAAGGAAAAAAAAAAAAAAAGAGTCCACTACCACAGTCCTCACCAGTCCCCATTGCCTTGATTAAAAAACAAAAACAAAAACACCAAATGTCAATTAACATTTATCAACAAGCACCCTGTGCTGTTTTCCTAGCAAAAGATAAATTGACTCCTGCCTGCCTCCTCTGAAGTTAGGGCCTCTTTCTATCATTGTATGAATTGAGTTCTATCATTATATGAATGAGACCATCCTCTTCATGCTTAAACAAAATTCCTGCACACAAAGTGACTATGTATTCGACAGGGGACAAAAGTGAATAACAGTGAACTCTCTTGATTGTACCACGGATGTCACGTAATTTATAACTCTGAGTAGCTTCCCTGGGGACAAATGTGAAAACAAAAGTGATCTCACCTTCAGGGCAACGCAGAAAGACCAACATGTGACTGGCCAGTCATAGGAAATGGAGGGGCCTTCATCCCCTTCTCTGCCTATCTCCGCATTATCAACAGTTCAAAATTAGATCTCTCTAGAGTAATGACTCAGTGTGTGCTAAGACACCCAGCCATGACATCAGCCTTTTCTTTACAAGTCTACAGTGGTGGTAGGTGCTACAGACTGTGGGCTGGACCCACAGCCTACAAGGGCTGTCTTGACAGCAGGAGTTTGCAGCATCTCTTAAGACAGTTGGTTTGTACACTGTGAAGAATGGCTGTTAGTCATCTCAGTGAAGAGGAAGCAGGGTTTACTAACTTGCTTTTTGTCAAGTAGCTGAGAAAGGGTAGAGCTGGGAACCACAGCTCTGCTCTGTCTCCAGCTAAGCCCAATTCTCTTCACTGTAGTATGGTGGCTACAAGAACCTCAAACTTCAAGGTGAGAATAATATTCACAGATGTTGCTTTAGTTCCTGGATCACAGACCTGACCTCCATTATCCCTGTGTGCACGTGCATGTGTGCATGTACGTGTGCGTGTGTGTGTGCGTGTGTGCGTGTGCGTGTGTGTATGTGTGTGTGTGTGTGTGTGTGTGTGTAAGGAAGAATTGCTTTGTTTTATTTTACTGATCTCAAGCAAGCTTCTCATTCTCTGGTCTTACTAATACATGCAATCTCAACCTCACAGCTGTTAAGTCACCATAAACATCCACAAAACTTATGAAAAGCAACGCGTCTGCTTCCCAAGATGATAGCCACTTAGGTGGCTTCAGGGCAAGTGCTTTAAACCTAGGCACAGCAACTGTGTTTACAGAGCTAGTACAGTTAGGTCAGGTCACCGGGACTGAGCCAGAGGCTCCAGGGCTACTCTGACCTGTAATCATCCCTCACCTTTGGTTCTCAGGTGATGCTGAAGAGCTTGGACCAAGCATGACGCTCAGCTTAACCCTTGCTAAGAGCAAGGTTCCGAGGACAGGTTCAAAAGTGCTAGTTGCCTCGGAATGATCGGGACATCATGTTTTGGAGAAAGGATGACAACTCATAACTTAGTTCCAGCACTCATTCTATAGCCATGCAAAGCAAAATCCCATCCGGTCCCTTCAGCCCTTCCTCAAAGATGCTGATTACAGATTTCTTGATGCTCTCAACACAGATCTCTCTGAGAGAGACCCAGATAGATCAGCTCGTTAACATGCGATCTTTTATTTAAATTTATTTCTAACAGGATACATAAGGACATAAGAATTATACAAATTACCAGGTGATATTTGAATATGTGAACACACTGTGAAATGTGTAGACTGAGTGAAACATACCTATCTCTTCAAATACTTGTCGTTTCTCTTTGGGGAAAGCATTTAAAAATCTTTCTTACAGCTTTTTAAAACATACTGTACATTATTATTTTTCTGTCGTGAATAGATGTTCTTACTCGGCAGGTTAAGAGGTACTGAAGATGCTACCAACAACTAAGAGCTTTGGGAGACAGTGACTAGTTTCTGCTTCATCCTCAGAACAGCAACTCTATGGGCTGGCAGGGTAGGGATGTGTTGCACTATTATAATCCTTAACTTATGGAGAAGAAGCTAATAACACTTAACTTGCCTAAAATCACCTACAGCAGAACCAAGGAGAAACTTATTTCTCCAACTTCAAAAGCTCAGGTGTTGATACTGTTTTCAAGTAATCGGGTAACCGACTCAAACCCTCCTCCATCTTCTGGTCCTATATTTAAACCTTCTGATCACCTGGGCAGGAGCTGCAAATTTATGGCTCAGCATGGAAACATTTGCTGGCCCCTGGTTTAGAAGAACGGCAGACCAAATCCCCAATGCTACCTAGTTCTCTGTAACTCTTGGGGATCAGAAGATTCTAAAGCTTGCTTTCTTGATTCATGAAGATCCCTCTTTGTACTGGAGTTTGTAAGTGGATCTCAGTGGTGACAGCGGGGGATGGAAGAGCACAAGGGCTCTCCAGCGCTGTAATCACTGCAGAGCATCTGCTTAACCAAAACCCAGGGAGAGTTTTCCAGAGCTGTTGAGAATTTGATGAGTAAATCTTGGGGCACACAAAAGTTCCCACAGGCCCCTCTCTGGCCATGGGGGACTTGAGGGGAATCCTTACACCAGCATGCAACAATCTGAAAACTAGCAGCTCAGGCAGTTCCTGCCTGCTGAGCCAATTCAAACAGAAGCAAACTGGGTAATCAGCGAGACAGTGATCAAGCGTCCATTCAGTCCTGTTTTCAAATGCATTGAGAGGCATCTCATAGTCTTTGTGTGAGACCAACATCTGAGTCATGTTAGCAGCAAGGAGTTCCCCTGAGTCATGTAACACCCGCCAATCCCAAATCAGCTCTTTCCACTAGCTTGAGGACACGCCAAGGCTCTTCCGAACACTGTCACATTTCCAGACATCAAAGACTATCCATCTGTGTACACTTGGGTCCTGAAATATACTATGCATCCCAGATGCCTGGAAGGTGGAGCCCCTCAAGACTGCAAAAGGGCAAGAGGAAACAGACACATACTCCAAGGCCACCCCCAGCTTGTCATGTGAACATGTGCATGTGACACTTTTTATCTGAGCCTTGGGCTCATCTATTTTTCAGGGATGAGGTTGGGGTGCATGCCTGTGTATGATCATATGCAGGCCAAGGAGGGATGTTGAGCATCCTTCTCTGTCTCTCTTCACTTGATTCTCTTGAGACAAGGTCTCTCAGTGAACTTGGATCTCATCATTTTTGTTCAGCTAAGCTGGTTGCTTAGTGATCTCTAGTGGTCTTTCTGTCTCCCCTCTTGCCCTGTGCTGTGCTTAAGGACAGACACATGGATACTGGGGATCTGATCTTTTGGGTCCTCACGTTTGCACAGTAAGCACCCTTACCACGTTGAGCCATCTCCCCAGCTCTTAGGGCTCAGCTACAAGTACAGTATCTGTGTAGCCTACCCGGGCACTGGCTTTCGGTTCTGTATGTGTTTATGGAGAGGAAGCACCAATAAAGAAGCATCCTACCATACATCACTGACATACGACCCACACTTATGTCTAGTTGTTCAGTTAGTGCTGTTGGAATTACCACCGAAGTCACTTTGCTGTTGTCCTGACTTATTGCATAAATAATGTTGACAGCTAGCATCCATTGATGCTTTTTACATGCCGGATGTGATTTGTTGAGGTTTCTAGATAATATGGGGGAAAAAGATTCTATGCACTTCATAGACCAAGGATCAGTAAACTGCAGTCATGGGAAAAATCCCAGCCCAGTGACTGTTTCTATAAACAAGGTTTTATGAAAACACAGCTAAGACCAGTGTTTACCTAGTGCCTATGGATTTTTTTTTATTCCATGAGCGTAATTGTGTAGTTGAAACAGAAATATTAAAATATGTGCTAACTGGCCCTTTACAGAAAAATACTTTGACTTCACATGACAAACCAATTGCTTTGACCTCTCTAGGTCCTGATGCTGTCTGTGGCTTGGGAGGAGCTGAGCTTCTGTCCATCTCAGGCCGGGTACATCAGGATGTTCCCTTCATAACCACAAAGATGCATAGGTAATGCCTTAGCTAGGCTTACTATTGCTGTGATGAAACACAATGATCAATTAACTTGGGGAGGAAAGGGCTTATTTCACTCACACACCATATCATAGGTCCTCATCCAAAGCAGTGAGAGCAGGAACTCACTCAGTGGGAATCTGGAGGCAAGAGCTGATGCAGAGGTCATGGAGCAGTGCAGCTTACTGGTTTGCTCCCATGGCTTGCTCAGTCTGCTTTCCTATAGAACCCAGGACCACCAGCCCAGAGATGACACCACCCACCATGGATTGACCCCTCCCCCATTGCCCCCATTAGTCACTAATTAAGAAAATGCCTTAATTTTCTTATGGAGGCATTTTTTCAACTGAGGCTCCCTCCTCCCTGATGACTCTACCTTGTGTCAAGCTAACATAAAACTAGCTAGTACAGACAGAGACTGAGATCAAGTTAACCCAGCTAGATTCAGTCCTAAAATTCAGTCCTACATAAATAGTAGGGATGAGAAGCTCTTGTTTTATGAGGATTCTGAGCTGCTAGAATCTAAAACCAGATCTTTCAGAACATCTAGAAGCCCATATAGAAGCCACCTGTTTGTATTTGAAGACAGAGAGGCATGACAGAGAAGGCTCTGATGATAAGATTTAGCCTCTGGACCTAATGGAGTCTGAAGTTACCTCTAGAATCATCAGCTAATAACCTACAGTAGTCTCCTTCATTTAAGCCAAGTCAGGCTAGGCATCTGCCACAACTAAAGTAAAACAATCCTTTGAGAGAAACGTAATTATTTAATTGTTTCTCCCACTAACACTTAACTGTTAAAAGTCAAAGCTAGTGAGGCACAGAGGCTAGAACCTACCAAAGGGACCAGTGTTCAGAGCTCTTTGGAACCTGCTAAAGGGGCCAGTGTCCCATGATGGGAATGTCTTTCTGTATGCTGTGAATATGTGTTGCTCTGATTGGTTGATAAATAAAGCTGTTTGGCCTATGGTAAGACAGCTTAGAGACAGACAGAAAATCCAAACAGATAGACAGGAAGAGAAAGGAGAGGCAGAGGAGACGCTGCTAGTTGCCGCCAGGAGAAGCAAGATGTAAAGATACTAGTAAGCCACAAGCCACGTGGCAAAGTATATAGATTTATAGAAATGGGTTAATTTAAGATATAAGAGCTAACTAGCAAAAAGTCTTCCAAGGCCATAGTTTAAAAATAATATAAACCTGTGTATGTTTATTTGGGTCCGAGCAGCTGCAGGACCAGCGGGTAAAAGAGATTTGTCCTGACCACGGGCCAGGCAGGACACAGGAAAACTTCCAGCTACAGTCCTGAGCTCTCTGTAACCTACCAAAGGGGTCAGTGTTCAGAACTCTCTGGAAGAGCTGGATAAGATCAAGGACAGATACAACAGATTATTTTCATGCCTTTGAAGAGGGAGCCTTTCACAAACACAGAACTTCTCTCCCCAGCAGCATATTGGCTTTTCATGGGGCAATTTGGAGAAAGGTATAATAAACAATGTGGTCAGATATCTTTCAGCCCTTCACTCTTGCCACCTAACTGGAAAAAAAAAACTGTTGGGGACAAAGTTGACTGCCTCTGGTAGAGTGTTCGGTTATCCAGCAAGTCATCATATGTAATCAGGCTGTTTCCCTAAGGAGATCGACACTGTAAATTGACACTTTTCTGTGGTAAGGAATGAGTTAGGGCAGACTTCCTGAATCCCAGGTTTCATGGCTGGCACCCAGATGGAACTATCCTTGCCAAAGGGTATCTTCTTCTATGTTACTTCAAAGAAGACAGCATCCAGGAGATGAACAGTATAGTATATGTAAACAAAGCCATCAGAGACATCTTTGGTGTATGGGTCTATGTACCCCTTCTCTAGTTGAAGAACTCGATAATGAAGTCTGGGTCTCAGATGGGTATCCCCCAAACTCACAAGGCCCTCGTTAGGAGTGTACTGGTCCTGACACCCCAACAAGAGATTAAATTCAAGCATTTTTGCCTATTTTCAAACACAAAGAGGGATGCATAGCTGGCCAGGAGGCAGTCTATCTGTCTGTCTGTCTGGACAGATTCAAAAGAAATACATTATGGGTATGCTATGAAGATTATAATCAATATTTCTGGGACAATCATAGTTCAGTTGATAGTCGTGGCTCCCAGGGATAACTCCAGGGGTATTGCACATGAGGAGAGGGTCTCACCAATCACTACCTAAACTTTCACATGCTTCTAACATTTTACCATGTAAGTCTATTACTTTGTAATATCATGATTAAAAGTTCAGAGGAAATTATCATGAATATATTCAACGGCACATCTTCTTCTTGGGGGTTAGCCATCTCTCAACTGTCCAAAATGTTACATAACCACAACACCATTTTCTCAGACTATCTGGGTAGGCTTTTTTTGATATCTGCTATCGTAGACACTCACATTGATGAGAGCTCTCAGCTCACGTGCCATTTCTCCAAGCAGAGAGAAGGAACCACTGGACCCAGCTCACGCCAGGCACATGTCACATGTGGCCTGCTCGTTTGGAAAATACCCCAGCTCAGTGCCAAGCCACAGCAAATGAGAAAAAAAAAATGACATAAGGGAGTCCAAAAGTCCAGTCACAAAGACCCCCCCTCCCGGTCCATCTGGGCACAGCAGGGCCAGGACAGAGCATCCTTGGCACAGAGATCAAAGCACTGGCCACAGTCTGGCCTTTGGTGCACCTGACATCCTCAGAAAGGGCCAAGCTCCAGGTCTGCTTTTCTGAAGGAAGTGGACAAAGTTTAGACTTCAATAGAAGGAGACATGAAACTGCTCAGCTATACAGTCTTCAGTAAATCACTCTAACCCCCAAGAGCCTGCTTCCTTATCCACCCTAGGAGAGGCGGGAATCTGTTAGGGAGGTTATGTTATTAGGTAAGTGTGTGCTGCACAGTCGCCAATCAGCACTGCCCACCCTCTTTTTCTCCTCCACGGCCATCTCTGAATTAAGGGGGATATTCCTTGAACAGTCATTGACTGAAAGAGACAACATAAAACTCGGTTCAAAGGAATGCTTGGACCTCCTAGAAAATACTACCAACTCTGAAGTGGCACTCTGGACTCTTACAGAACAGGTGACATAAGGGTTACCTCAGTGTCCCTGTGCCTTCTAGAATTATAGTATGGCACCTAAAGTCAGAAGGAAATTATATAAGCACAATTCTAGAACATTAGCAAACACAGAAGAGAGCAGTTCAAGCAACAAGTGAGTAGAAGGCTACAGTGAATGTCTTTGAAGCTAGGAACCATTAGGGGAGATGCATACTGAGTATCTGGTAGAGAGAGGGATAGGGGATTGTGGGAATCATTTTGAATTGAAATAACATCAGGTTGCCAAATTATCTGGACAGAGTTTGGGCTTGTTCTAGAACAGGGTCTTGCAGGTCCTCTAAATTGCTATACATTAGCCCTCAATAGCTGTTCAGAGGAGATCTGTAAGCCCAGGCCACAGATAGACTAGAGATACTGAGACTTGAAGTAGACAAGGGGGGGGGCAGAGATAAGCCTTGGGATGGGGGAATTCATTGACAAGTTGACCATTAACTATCAACCCACCCCAATAAACGAAAGTATACTGTGACTACTATCTACATGCCAGCCCTGGAGGAGAGGCACTTCTGGAATAGTTCTATTCATGTTTGAAATGACACTGAAAAAATCCACCAGCACAGAGTAGCACAAACTTCCGTCACATTAGAACTCAGGGCCAAGCAAGTGCAAGCATCAACCTTTGCACATTCCATTGACAAAACATTTTCAAAGGCTGATCATGGGAGATGGGGAAATGGGAAAAGTGGGAGTGGGTAAGAGAGCTTGATATGTAAGCATGAGGACCTGAGTTTGAAGCCCTAGCACCCATGCCAAAAGCTTGGTTTGGCTGTGGTACCTGTAACTCCCACATTGGTGGGGGCAGGGACAGACAGATCCAGAGAGGTTGCTGACGATCCAACTTTAATTAACTCAAACAGTGGACTGCTACTTCCCCGAGAGACTCTGTTTGAAGGCAATGAGGTAGAGAGAGTTAGAGGGAGTAATGTCTGCACGGACCCATGCACTCACACAGTCATATGCAGGCACCACACATACACACCGTGTACGCACAAAGAGAAGAAGAGAAAAGGGTGGCAATGTCAGGGCTGGAGAGAGGTTTCAGCAGATTAAGTGCATGCCGTACAAGCTGAGGACCCAAATTTGGATCCCCAGATTGAAAACCTGAGCGTGGTGGCATGCATCTGCAACTCCAACACTGGTATGGGGAGAGTCAGGCAGATGACTGAAGCTCATTGGCCAGCCAGCCTTGCTGAGCTGATGAGCTTCAAGTTCAGTGAGAGACCCTGCCTCAAAAAAATGAAGGAGGGAAATGGAGGAGAGATATCTGGCCTACCTCTGGCCTTCACGCACAGGCACATACATGTACATGCATGTGTGCACACAGCTATACTAACAAGTGCATACAACACACAGACACACAGATGAGAACATCTATTATGAGCAAAAATATAGATGTTTAATGTGGAAGTCCAAACAGGTACAGGAGCTGGAGCGCTTTCAGAGTTTCTCTCAAAGCATAAAGTATGTGATTGGTGTACAAAAATACTCTCCTTACAATTTTAGAGAAATGTATGTGTTCATAAAGTGTCTAGTCTTTGAAGAAATATTTCTGTGGTAAAAACTGGGTAATAAAGTAAAGTTGGGGTATGGATGGTTGAATATATTCTATATATGCTGATGAAGCAAAGACTAAGGACCCCTTAAAAAGATCACCAGTGAGCGGGCATGGGAAAGTATACGAGATGCACTTTACATGGAGATTGAAATCTGTATGTGTATGTGAACAGTTGTATACATGGAAAGAAATTCTGGAAAAGAAAGGGGGAAGATGATTCTGGAAGTAGATGAGTGAAGAGAATTATCATACAATTTCTGCGGTTTCAAGTAGAATTGCATCGTGTTATGTTTTCATTTGTTTAGTTTTGAGACAGGGCCTTGCTATGTAACGCTGGATGGCCCGGAACTCACTCTGTGGACCTGCTTGGCTTCAGCCATCCTTCTGCCTGTCTGCCTCCTAAGGGCTGGGATTTCAGTTGTTCACCACCACACTCATTTGGGCTTTTTCTTTTGAAGCAATGTTGCTTCTGCGTTGCGCTGCACAGGTAAGACTTTTGTTGAGAATGGTTAATGCTCAGCTAGAATGGAAGAGGACTTCCACTTTGGAAAAGATGAGTCTAAGAAGCCACCAGTACAGAGGCAGAGGCTGGCACACCCTGGCTGATGGGTGTTCTCCTCCCTCCGGCTCACTAGGTACAAATACTGACAAAAGATCATTTTCTGCCCCAGCAATCCAGAGTTTATGTGTTTGAGAATCAAAGTGAACAATGTGTCTAGGAGAGACAGAGGATCGTCTCTGACAGAAGGTGCCTCTCGGCAGAGTGTGCAACCTTTGCATTCTCCACTTTCAGCAGGAAACATGGCATGCTCATTTCTTTTAGTGACTCCTTTTAAATTAGAGAAACTGCAAAATCGTTTCCTCGTCTTAATTCTACTGTTCCCTCTTCAACAGCAGAGCTGGCGACACCCGCTCATGCGGGAGTTCCAGCTTCAAAGGACACTCGCCCCAGACTGGTCTTATACATGCATGTTCAACCACGGCACAATTTCTGAACAGAGTAGTAATGGCTCTGGAGTGTGACTGGAGTTCACAAGTGGAACTCCCATCTGTGTCCTACTCTGTACTTATCATGCAGCCTCAGACAAGTCACTCAAACCACCATGTCCATCATGGCCATGTATCTGTAATGGCAGCATCCTAGCTGAAAACTTAGATAACCCATTGTCTTTGGGTCCTAGCCCTCCATTTCTACACACACACACACACACACACACACACACACACACACACACACGCGCGCACGCACGCACGCACGCATGCACGCACACGCACACGAACGCACGCACTCACGCACGCGCACACACACACACACACACACACACACACACACACACACACACGCGTGCACATGTGCGGCAGGAGGGAGAACACTCCAAGTTACCTTGTGTATTAAGGACTGATGAAATTCACAAACATTGTGAAATCTCTCTTGAAGGCTGCTATGCATAGATGATCAAGTGATCATCTCCTAGCAGAGAAAATGTTTGGGACACCAGGAATTTATCTGAGAAGTGGTCCTGATGGGAATTTAGACCATCTTTTTTAAGCCATAAAAAAGTTTGAAACCCAAATATGATGAAAATTGTACTAACCAACATTATAATAATTTCTTTATACACGGGCCCACTCAACAGATATCATGGGGTATCTGCTCTGAGTCTGGCCCTGTTCTGCCTGCCAGCAGCAAACACCACAGGGACACACATATATTAAGGATAGATAATGAGAATGACCCATGGGAGTACATACCACAAAGAACACTGGATAGATGGAGAATAAAGCCAACAGTTATGGGAACATAAGGAGGCTGGGGTGACATTTAACGCATGACATGAAGCAACCATGTGGCATCTTGGAAGAAAAGCAACAGGAAGTACAAAGCCCCCCAAAATGGGAGCAAGCTTAGAAAGTTCTGTAATGGCCAGGAAGACCTCCAGTCAATGGGACCGCTTGTTTGCTAGGTTTCTTGGTCCATCCATCATAGGGCAAAAGCAAGACTAAAGGAAAAGGCCAAACTCCCTCTGCAGACAAACTGGAAGAATTCCCCAGACACAAGACCCTTCCTGCTGCCTTCACTAGAGGCTAACCCAGGGTAGTGAAGACCCCAGTGCTAGGTCAGCTCATTGTTCTGCTCTAGCAGGAGAGGTGCCTGGAATTCTGAGCTCTGTGACAACAGGATCAGATTCCACTGCACTGAGATGCAAGTGACCTGGAGTCATTTGTTGTCACTAGGAGGAAATGAGAGAATTGGACCATCTCATTAAGCTGAGCATCTCTGCTTCAGGGAGCAAATAACCGACCTATAATTTTACGTTGTCTATAAGTGGAGTGAATATTGCAAGAGTAAAGATGATGAAGAGGAGGATGTCATTTTAAGTATCATGCATAAGCTGCTTTAAACATCATACTGAATCTACACAAACACACACACACACACACACACACACACACACACACACACACACTGGTGATGTACAGTTGTTCTTCACGCCAGTATCATGTACACTACTCCTCCAGGAGGATGCTTGGTGCTGCTAAGCCTATCCCACCTCATAACTCTCACTAAATCCCAGGGTTCCAAATGCAGCCTCACTGTAAAACACCCCATAAACAGTGCACGCCTTGCTGCTGTTCTTGCACACACAGCCATGTTTCCCTCTCTACTCCCTCTAAGCCAATCACAACCATATTTGGGAGGGTTGGAGCCTCCACAGGCTGGCAGGAGAGCATGACAGAGGCAAGGATGCAGAGGACCAGGAGTCAAGACTTCCTTCCTAAACTAAATATATTTGAAATACCAACCATAGGCAAAGACTGAAGCTGGTAAGGTCAAAAACACACCCCCTATCAACCAGACTCTGTCCCCACGTCAAAAACAGAAGATAATTGTTTGTTATATGGTCTTCAAATTATACAAATAATGTGCATTCTTCCCCTAGAGAAAGCTATAAAAGTGAAAGTGAAAATCAGGACTCAATCCCATTATCAGGAAAATGTAATAGTCAATGTTTATACCAATGGTCTATAATGTTCTGTCCTCATTTAAATTCATTTATTCTTTTAAATCTCACAACCATTTTATAAGGCTTGGGTTGCTCTAAGACCCACTTTTCAGATGAGAACACTAAGGCACAGATAATGTAAGGCTCCCAGAAAAGGAGCTGAAGCATAAATTTATACCGTGTTCTTAGTGCATCTTGGCTGCTGCTTTCTGCTTGAGACATCCACCCCACCCCCCAGCTCCTGCTGCCACAGGTCCAGCATTGCACAGAGGACCTACGCTTCGGCTCCTTGGTTGGTTCCTACTGCCAGCCCTCCAGCCTCAAGGGAGCCTTTCTAAGAACAACATATTGTTGATTGGATAGCTGTCCAGACAGGAGGAGAAGCAGGAGGAGAGGCCACTGTCCAGTCGACTACATGAACATACACAGAGTCAAGGGGATTTGATGGTGCGGAGCCATCCCTGATCACGATGGGTCTGGTGTGGTGTCAGAGACACCACTTAAACAAGAGAATAACAGAAGATGTGGTCACAGTCTAGGCTCTGTTAGGGCCTGGTTATCCAATTGTCACCAGGGGCTCATAAGATGCACTTCCTAACCATTGAGTGACTATGAGAGTAAGAACCATGTGTTCCCTTCAAAAAGCATAAAGGAAGCTTTCTCAGTAAATGACAAAGACTCATGGGCCAGTTGTGACCACACAGATGGAGAAAAGACAGTGACAGTTTTACTCCAGTGGCCACTAACTGACATCATACAACTTGGACCGAGGTAGAACAAGGCCATGTGCTTTAAGCAGGCTGAGGAGAGAGCTGTGAGGTAAGAAGGGTCGGACAACGGAGATGACTCAAAGCCAGAGGAAGGAGTTTTGACTTTGGAAACTCGGTTGCTGGACCTGGACTAGGGAGTCCATGCCATCAGCTCTAGTTAAAAAGCTGAAACAGCCTAGACAGGAAGCCATCCAAGAGAACTCTTAAAAATTATAACAAGGATGCTGACGAGGACCTCTTCACAACTGATGGCTTCTGGCAGGGGTAGGGTGCAGAAGGACTCGGTTTTCTTTACGGGACTGGCCACTGGGAGTTTGACCATGCTCCAATGAGTGTATGGGCAGAACAAATTGGATTTGGGTTTTTTTCTTTCTTCTTTTTTTGGGGGGGATCACATGGGTGGGATGCAGACTTGGGAGAACTGGGAATCAAGTGTGGTTGGGATGCATTATGTGAAATTCCCAAATAGTCAATAAAAATATTATGTTGGGAGGAAAAAACTGAACAAAGGCATCTGCTCTCCAAGGGAAGGTAAGAAAAAAAAACCTTAAGCCAGGCAAGGCCTAAATCTATAAAACAGCTACTTCTGAAGGGAAAATCCACAACAGTCAGGCAAAAAAGGAGCCGAGAGAGCTAATGCATTGGGATGTCTCACAGATTAACCATTTCTGGCTTTTGAATACACCATTGGGGGATTCTCCTCATCTGCCCTGGCCAGACTGATGAACTCAGTGCACACAGTCTTTTGAGCAGGCCCCACAACACTATCTCAGTGGACTTTATGTCATTTTAGAGAAAAAAAATGGATTAGCAGATTTTCCTCAGGGGCAAAATCCAGCTCACTAAGAGCAGCTTCCTGGAGCAATGTGTTGAGAAGGATTCTGGGATGGACTTAGACTCGTTGTGATTGATTAGCTGACTCCTATGATTGATTAGATGACTCCTATGATTGATTAGCTGGATTTACCATACACACAACCTTGAGGCCCATCTATCGGTGTATCCGTGATGGCCATGCTTGCTTTGTGGAGGTGGGCAGATCCTATTTCCTTATTGGCCATCCAGTCTAGTCTCCCTGGTGAATTCTAAGCCCCTAAGAAACGCCATCACACACACACAGACACACAAGGTTCCCGAAGAATAAGAACAATAGCAGAGGTTGTCTCTGGTCTCCACATGCATGTAGATACACGTGCACACTCATACACCTGCACACACAGCATCCTCCTCGTCAGACATCTGGCCAGATGTTTCTGCTCTCAACATGTGTCTCTGTGGTCTATTTACTGTGGGTTGGGAGGAGATAGAGAAGACAGTCTTGGGACTCAGGAAACTTAGAGCTGAGCATATAAAAAGATCAGCACATGCCTTTATCCCAGCACTTGGGAGGCAGACCAGGCAGATCTCTGTGAGTTTGAGGCCAGCCTGGGCTACAGAGGGAGTTCCAGGACAGGCACCAAAACTACACAGAGAAACCCTGTCTCAAAAAAAACAAAAAAAACAAACAAACAAAACACACACACACACACACACACACACACACACACAAAAAAAAAAAAAAACCATTCCTGTTCATTTCATACTTATCTTTTTCAACTGTGTCAGAAGTCATACATTGTTTGGAGTGGTTGCAAATATGAACTTCAGAATAAATGTAGTTATTGTACAAATCCCAGCTCTACCACTCAATATAACTGTGAGTGAGCTGTTCAGTGTCTCTGGCTCTGTTTCCCCCTCTATTAAACGAGAGCACTGGATGGGGTCCCCTACTCCAAAGGCTGAGTACTAAGCCTTGTGCCTCAAAACCAATGTCTGAGATGAACCAGGAAATCTGGATGGCTCACTCCTGTTTTTCATCAAGGCAGACTGATGGTCAAATCACCAGAGAACAGGCCCAGGCCCTAGAGGCTGAGCAAGCCTCTGCATTTAATTCTTACTCTAGTTTGTTTTTCACAAATGAAGAGCCTAAATGACTCTCCTGCCCTGCCTTGCTGTATCCTGTAGGCATGGGAGACAGACAGAGGCATCACCTTCATTGACTGTCTGCCCCAAGTGCAGCATGATGGGATGTGCTTCCCAGCCTTTCTCTCTTTAAGTCCACGCAATAACCCCAAGACACACACGTTTACTCCAGGTTAATTGAGAAAATAGAGAGGCTGGCATTGTGAAACTTGTTCAAGGTCATGAGGCTAATAAATTGCAGAACTGGGTTGCAATCCCAGGACTCTAGGGCTGTCCTGTGCTCTGTCCTGGCTTCTGATTTGAGCTAGACCTGAACCTCAAGCACCTGGGGATCTTGGCAGAGATATACACAGTGATAAGATTTCACAACTCAGAAAGCTTGGCTTAGGCAACAAGTCCTTTGATGATTGACTCCAATAGACTCGGATGACTGATCAAGCCTGACTAGAAGATGCCTGAGCTAAGACTCAAACTTCTCTTGCATCTGGACCTACCAGGCACTGAAGCCCCCCCTCAAAGCTCAGCCAGAAAATGTTAAATAAGGAATTGAAGATTCTATTACTTCAGCTACACTAATCTTAAACCTACCAACCCTCTGAACACATACCCAAACCAGCTAACAGAGTTTGTTTTTGTTTTTTAGAACTGAAACAGTAATTTCAATGTCATTTAATTAAATCTTTAGAATTTTCATACAGCCATGCAATGTATTTTAATTGTGTTCACCCTTCCACTCTTCCCCCTAACTCCTCCCAAATCTATCCACTCAGCGCCCCCCCCCACCCAATTTCATAACTTTTTAAAAATAAGTCACCGAGTCCAGTCAATGCTATCTACATATTAATGGATGTGGGACCATTCACTACAGCACGGTCTACCTTTTCTTAAGTAAAACTGATTGTCCCTCCCCTGGAAGCCATTGACTGCCAAAAGCTCTTCTTCTAGGGGTGGGTTCATGAGCCCGTTCCCCTCAGCCAGTTAACACTTTACATCTCTTTCAGTGTGTGTCTTGAACAATGAACTGACCTTCCCACTGTCCTAATCCAACTAAAAGCAATCTCCCGACCCACCCTTCGACTGAGAGAGGGATAACAACATGTTGACGACAGCTAACACTTATGTGGATCTGGCATTGCCCTCCAATACCTCAGGAAAATAGTTCCTATCACCAGTGCCCCTTCACAGACAAGACCACTGAGGCTCAGAAAATTGAGTGGGTTGCTCATGATCAGGTAACTAGTGAGGGGCAGAAACAGAACCCATTCCAAAGACCCTGGCTGGGGAGCTGGTGCTCCACAGTCTACATGGTGCCATCCCTCAGGAGGTTGGGGAGTTATTTTCATTCCTTCTCTACTTCCTAGAGTGGTCAGAGTGCTCTTAATATCCCTGATGGGACCTCAGTTTCTCCAGAGGCTGTGGAGTCTGTTTGGAAGACATGTGGACCACAGAATTTTGGTAACAATATAAACTTGTGTTCCCCCAGCCTTTTCAACCTACTCAGCCCTGGTTCTGATGAAATTTTAAGCTAAAAGTTGTCTGATATGCAAACAACATTTAGTGAGCCCAGCACTCGGGAGGCAGAGCCAGGTGGATCTCTGTGATCTACAGAGCAAGATCCAGGGCAGGCACCAAAACTACACAGAGAAACCCTGTCTCAAAAAAACAAAAAATAAAATAATAAAATAAAAGATGTGCCCCATGGGTAGCATTCTGGTAAAAAGAGCCTAAGCCTAAATCCAAGAAAGTTTTATCAGACACCTTTCCAGAAGTTTGTCTTCTGTCCTGAAACTGGCTCTCATCAAGGTGCAGTTTTGTAACTAATGCAAGTATTATGGAATGCCCCAACTAGGGGAAGAGATGCCATGGTGGTTACCAACCAAGAATACTGCTAATCATAGCTGCCCCACAACTGAGACTATCTGGGTCCAAAGGCAAGTGATACCAAGCAGAGAGGTCCTACTGGGGCAGAAATTATGGGAGGCAGAAAGCAAAATGAGCCCTACAGAATTCCTCAGACTTCCCATCCTACCCATCCCACCACTGACCCCTAATAACACATCTACACCTGTACACCATCTTCTGAGGTACTTGCCATATTCAACATGCACACAACCATGTTCCAGAAGACAGGTCTTGTTCCACTGGAAGCATCAGACATCTTCAGAGAATGTTTTGTGATTCCAAGATACATATTTTTCTCTCATTTAAACATTTCTGAAAATGGAATGTGTCTTATAATTAATGTGATTTCCCTAAAATGAAATGCTGGCATGGAACTTACAGAAACTCTTATAAATTAAGTGATTACACATTAGAATCTAAGAAACATGGTCATTGAAGACACACTGATGTAGAAATAAATACAAATCAGTGATGGAGTGTGACATAAAATTTCCAGAAATCAAACAAACACAAGGCTTCGAAGAACATTTCCCCTCTATTGGCTGCTTTGGACAGTGTGAGTTCACATTCTCTTACTTGGGTTGGTAGAAAGGCCTAAAGGGTAGACTTGGCCTTCAGGATGAAAGACCTATGACCAGAGGTCTGTGGATGACACCGGCCATGACAGGCTTACTCAGAGGACTGCAGCACCATGGAGCCCTCCTCCCCCATCTCCACTCCAGGCACCTCAGGCCTCCTTTGTCTCTTTTTTCCCCTAACTAGCACCAGACCATGGCGGCATAGTGTGAGCCCCTGGAAGACATGCACCCGTGAGTTCTGTCTGCCAGCTGCTTCCTGTACTGCAAACAGCTGGGGTCCAGACTCCACTTCAGAGTGAGGCTGGTCACAGTACAGACTTGCACCCTAGCTGACTGTGTCCTTGGGCAAGAAAGTCACAGTGGGAAGTCACTGTCTCAGGCAGAAAGCAGAAGCACTGCCCACTATGGGGCGTGTGTGTGTGTGTGTGTGTGTGTGTGTGTGTGTGTGTGTGTTTGTTTTTAAAATATAGTAATATTTGTTACTAAAAGAAATAGTAAGCATTACTTAATTTATTTAAGCAAATCTAATTCACTTACTTTCAGGTCCCTAGGAAGACAGCAAATCAGAGGAAAGTGACTTGAGCCATTCAAGAGTGTAGCTTCATGCAAACATGTACATGTGATACTATGGGTAGCAAGTCTAACTGGGCTTGCACTCTCTGGAAATTGGTAGGGAGTATTTTAAATTGTATTCATGGGTCTAGTAACACAAGGCTTGGTTTGCAAATATGGTGCATGGAACTATCTCTAAGAAAATAAGTGGCATACAAAGGCAAGCATTTTCCATGCTAGTTATGAATCAAGAAGACTAGGAACAGCCCAGTTCAGTCACTGAGAAAAGGCTAAGCAAGTGGCATCGCAAGAGTGAAGGATGGAACCCTAAAAGACAGAATCTGTTATCCACGTCCCCATGTGGTGATTCCAGTGTGTTTAAAAATCTGAGCACAGAGCACATCCGGTACACTGTCCACTCTGTTTAGGAGTGGTCATAAGAAGGATGCCCAAGGCCAGAATGGAGTTTAGGATAAGAATACATATCAAAATGGTCTAAGTGTGTTTTCCTTAAAATAAAGACAACCTTAAAAGCTGACATGACAGCAAAACTGGAGAAGATGATTCCAAATGTTTCCTTGTATATTATGACTAGAAGGGGACATGTTTGGAGGTCTGGAATCGCATCACCACCATCCAAAACAACAAGGAAGCCCTTGTTCAGAATCCAGGCAGGTTTTTTTTTTTTTTTGTTTCCTGAGCCACTGCTAATCAGCAGTTTCTGTTTCATCAAGGTCTTTTTAAAAAACCACTTTCTTAGACTTCTGAAGCTATAAACCAATGTGTAAAAGAATGAAGTGTTAGAACATTGTCCTAATTACAGTGTCCCCCTAAAACTGTGCTAAGAACCTAGTAAAGATGTGTGGCAGAACTGGGAATGCCCAGTCATTTTCTGTCTGCATCTGGAAAAGGAGGGGTAACTTGAAGAGGAAAGTTAGATGAGGGACTAAGGTGGGCTGCTGATCCTTGGAACATCCACACTGTGTTGTAGGCAGGGAAAGCACATTCTCCAGGTGAAAAAATGAAGATCAGTAGACAAGATTCAGACCCAACAGACACATGTTCATTGAGAAGTGTGTCGTGAGATGCCTGGCCCATCACTGCGCACAAAGGTTTGGGACTTACATGTCTGATACACCATCCAGAGACATTTCGGAAGCACAGATCATGCAGGCAGCACATCCTTCCATTCACAGAGCAAGGTCTGCTCTGCTGGAGGAGGCAGCTGCTGCCAAAGGCCAGCACTGGTTCTCACATGTCTTTAATAACCCACGCTCCTTCCCATCCATCCTGCTTCCCCCTCCTTCCAGCCCCTCTCCCTTCCATCCTTTCTTCTTGTCACTTCTCCTCTTTTCTGGGTGTACATTCCCTTCTCACTGGCCTCACAGCCCACCCAGCCATGCCCCACCGCAGCTGTCTGACCTGACCATTCTCTCAGCTGCAGGAGAGCACTGGCTTCTGAGTTCCGGGATGAGCTCAGCCGTCCATCCCCAGCACGAAGTTGGGCATTTTAAAGCTTAGCTAGCCCATGCTTTGATGTCAAAGAAGTCACGTGCTGTCCTATTGATGGCTGTCACTTGGCTCCAGCCCCCAAGGTTACTAGGTGTTTGTTTGTACATTGCATAACACACAGGAATTGAAGGCCTCATGGGGACCATTTGAGGCCTTTGATGTCCCTCTCCTCTCTGGGAGCAAGAGTCAGAGCTATCTCCTTTGTGGACCCTGTGAGCTCCCATGGGCTAGCCCACAGTCCAGCAGCCAGCTCCTGAGTCCAGTAAAGTCACCCAAGCTCTGCTCATGTCACCACATGCTTCCCTTCTTTAACATTCTCCTTCTGAGTGTCACCATGAACCACGGAATCTCCCAAAGCCATGCTCACTTGACTTTCTCCCTGACTTCGAATCTCCACATCCGTGTCCAGGACTAGTCCAGCATCTCAGGTACCTTCCAGGATCATTCCGTTGTCAATGATCCATGGTTTCATGTATTTAGTAGATTTTGCCCAACGACCTCTGCTTTGCCTCCTAAGCACTCCCATGGCCTCTTCTGATAGGAGAACCCTTCCCTAGACTGTGTCCTTCAGAGTGCTACTAGTACCTTCAAGTGTCCCTTGATGTAAAGGAGAAGGGGCTCTGAAAGGCTGGAAAGAGATGTGTGCCCTGCGTCATAATGGAGAACTGGGGACCCAATGTTCTGAAAAAACCCACTGTGAAGAACTCATCCAGGAGCTGGGGAGGTGGCCCAGTGGGTCACACAAGTGCCGGGGTCTGAGGTTAGACCTCTGGCACCCTTGCGAAGCTGGATGCAGTGGTGCCCGTCTCAATCAGTGTTCCTGTGGTGAAATGGGAGCCAGAGAGTAGAGTTCCCAGGAGCTCTAGAGCTAGTGAGCTGGTGAAGGTGGTGGCAAACAGGAGAGTCTGCCTCCAACAAGGAGGAAGGGCCTCCATATGGGTACTGTGGCATGTTAGTGTGCATAGTCATACACAAAAATATGGCAAGAAAGACAGAGAGGGAAGGAGGAAAGGAATAGAGAGACTGAGAGGGGGAGAGGGAGGGAGGAAGGGAGGGGGAGGGAGACAGAGACAGAGAGAGCGACTGCTGTGGGATGGTCAAACATGTTGCTTATTGGTCAATGAATAAAACACTGATTGGCCAGTGGTCAGGCAGGAAGAAGTATAGGCGGGACAAGGAGGAGAGAATTCTGGGAAGTGGAAGGCTGAGGAGACACTGCCAGCCGCCACCATGACAAACAGCATGTGAAGATGCCGGTAAGCCACAAGCCATGTGGCAAGGTATAGATTTATAGAAATGGGTTAATTTAAGATATAAGAACAGTTAGCAAGAAGCCTGCCACGGCCATACAGTTTGTAAGCAATATAAGTCTCTGTGTTTACTTGGTTGGGTCTGAGCGGCTGTGGGACTGGCGGGTGAGAGAGATTTGTCCTGACTGTGGGCCTGGCAGGAAAACTCTAGCTACAAGAGACTCATTCAGCTTCACCTCATTTGGCTCCCAAGGTCATGGGGACCCAGAATCTGTCTACTTTCTTTCTGAAAGCACTGCATACATCCTACGCATAATGGGCCGATGAGCACACTCTCTAACACGGCACATGGCTGGCCTCCTGAGCTTCAAGAGAACACCTCCTGGCATTGCTCCCATATCTCTGGCGAGCACCCCAAACTGTGTCGGGGCAATGTTTCAAGCTCAAAGAGGAGCAACTTCAATGAGCTACATGGCTGGATGCAGTCTTACGACACAGACGACGCTGGAAGGCTTTGGTCAGAAGTTGGTGCGAGTCCACCTGTTGCATAGAACCATCTGACTTTGATGTGGTGTGGATAACAGAGCCTCTGTTTTCAT